>LPNX010079381.1:691294-702292 GCA_001517045.1 Pseudotsuga menziesii | reverse complement strand
TTTGTCGGCTGTGGGTTCCAATTTCATTTTGGACCACTGTGGATTGCTAATTCGTGGGCTGAGTTCCTGTGTTTTGGGACTGTGCATAGTTGCCATTGTTTTTACTGTGAAATTGGGCTGTTGCTGTTGTTTCCCTGGTTTGGGATGTTGTGATTGAGCTGTTTTGGCCACGTTAGGGCCAAAACCAACTCTGGGTTGTCCCTTGGACTTGAGCTGTGCTCCTCCATTGTTTGGGGCTGTCCCCTGTTGTTTATGACTTCTTCACAGAGCTGTGAAGGGATTGTTTGGCTACTGGTATGCAGTGGTTGAACCTTGGACTGTGCTGTCTTGGCTTGTCTGTGGAAAGCCTGTGAAACCCAACAGTGTTGATTTGGTTGTTATGTGTCCCCTTGGCTATGTGTAAGCCTGCAATTGACCCTTAGTCCGAAGGAATCATGCCCAGCTCGAGGGTGGAAGTGTTGCTGAGAGATAGATGAGCAAGCTGGCCTATGGTTGGGTGGAACGTTGCAGCGACGTAGCTGGTTGCGGGTGAATTCTTCATCAAGAGATAAGTGCTGCTGGTTATTCCATCTCTGCAAATTTTATATTGATGTTAAATGAATTATAATGAACATGGAGATTGCTGGAATGTGTGTGTTTGCTTCCGCTGTATGATTGAAGATAAATGCATCTGTGTATGCTTAATTCCAGCATTTGTTTTCTGTTTATGTTCATTGGGCATCTTGCACGCCTGCTGTTGTTGTGTTGGTCGCGTCCTCTTCGCCGGTTGAGGGACGGGGACGTGACATTTAAACCATGTTAAGCTTTGAAACTTTAGGGAGGGTCCTTTGTGTTTTATCTAATTACTATATGACAACCGGGTGGTGAGGAAAATATGCTTGCTTCCTGAATAAGGAAAGGAAGGTTTAGATGCTAATGGCTGATAAAAATAGAAATGACAAACAAGTATTCCACCTCCAATTGAATAGCAGAACAATACTATAACTCTTCATATTTTTTATATGCAAGGAGCGTCCTTTTGAAATTGAAAGGGGTGGTCATATTATAATTTTAATTCCATTTATATCTTCAAGCAGAGAGTTCTAATAATGTTCGCAGCAATTGAATGGAGAATTAAGACACAAACATAACAAAACAAATCACATAAGAAATGGACAAGTATTGCTCAGGAATTTAGAGTATCATTCACCATAACAATAGCCAGTGTTACAATAGTTTACATAGGTAGAATTTGAATGCATGGGCTATGAGTTCAAATCCTCCAAGTGGATATGACTATATCTAACTTAATCTCTAATTGAAGGTCTCCCAATCAATATCCCAGTCCAAATGGAACACCTTCCTGATGAGCAATAACTCCAACAAGAATTAACAACTAGTTAACTCAATGCAACTGAGTGTGGTAGGTAGGAAAAGCACTCCTCCTCATGCAACCATGCATTATCCATGCATTGCTATCACTAGATTAACTGACAGAGAAGTAACTGATTGAAACTGGGGGTTAACTAAGACTAACTAGTACTGACACCAATTAACTGAAGTAGGTTGGTGCTGGGACTCCCAATCGCTCCTAAAATGTAGGGATTGGTCTAGGAGGCACCCTAAATGACGCATGCACATGTAGTAAGTGGTATTTAACCTCTAGTAGTGTTCCCCACACTTCAATGACTGGTACATTTGATCCCATTGGGCCAAGTGGATCCAATTGCACTAGTGGACCTAATTAATTAATTTAAGGTTCCTAAGTTAGGAAAGAATTAATATAATAGACATTTGACCAAGGGAGGAATAATAATCCTAACACCCCCCTTGAATCCTAACTTGGACAACTGTGGGACCTGGTAACAATACCATAGGTCACCCAAATACAATCTAGAAGATAGTAAAAAATGTTGCTTAATACCACTTAGAAAATAGGGGAAAATCTCATGGGAACCCCCCCCCCTCAAAAATTAGTAGGAAAATAGCAATCTACAAGATATTTTTAGAAGAAAGAAGTTCCTCCTTAGAAAAATAACTTGAGCAAAACACTGCGGCAAAAAAATGTAGCTCTATGTAGCAGCATGGTCCATCAGTGGACCTCTCAATGTATTTCTGAACTTATGACTCTATTTGGTTCTGCTGGATGGTGAAGGTAGGGAATGATCAAATATCTGCTTCTATGGGCCATGTAATTGATCATTCGCCATCATCAAGTAGCACCGACCTAGAACTTTGTTGCACCACTCTATAGAGAGCGAATATGTGAGGGATATTGCAACATGCTCATTTTGATACTGGGACCTTGTTCTTATTCTGTCTTCTAGAACTCCAGCACCACTTCCAGCTACATCAAGAATATTTTGAGCCCATCTAGGTTTAGGCTTCTGATTACGAATGGGTAGTAGATCTGGATATAGAATATCTTGAGATTCAGTCTCAATAACAGGATCATGTTGCATGTGATATTATTCATCTAAATCTAAAACCTGTAGCACATCATCATCATTATCAAAAATAGGTGGAGAAATAGTTATACCGTCCCATGTTACTAGAGGAGTATCATGCAGCTGATCTTCTTTGAACTAGACACTTCTTTCAATGAAGCATATTATGGTAGCAGCCTCCATCAGTTTGTAATCTCTTGCATCTTCTGCATATCCCAGAAGAATGCATTCACTACTTTGGGCTTGGAAGGCCTTCCTTTGGTCAAGTGGTATCCTGGCCCAAGCTTTGGAACCAAAATTTATCAGATGAGAGACATTGGGCTTATACCCATGCAGTGCTTCGAATGGTGTGACCCAAACCACTAACTTGTGGGGCACCCTATTCTGCAAATATGAAGCATGGTTTACTGCTTCAGCCCAAAGAGAAGGAGGTAGATTCTTGGCATGTTACCATCTCTTTCAGTGATCTGTTCTTCCTCTCAGCCATGCCATTTTTCTGTGGTGTGTATGGAACTGAGTGTTCCATTCGAATCCCCTTTGATTCACATAAATTATGGAAATATCTTTTGACATATTCTCCTCCTCCATTGGATATTATTGGTTTGATATTCTTATTGAAGTTGTTCTCAACCATAGCTTTAAAAAATTTAGAAGTCTCAAAAACTTCTGATTTTAGTTTCATGAAGTAGATCCAGCAGTACGTAGAACAATCATTAATAAAGGTCAGAAAATACCTACAACCATTAATGGATTTTGTCAACATAGGTCTAGATACATCACTATGTATCAAATCAAGTGTAGAGATAGCTCTATGTGCCTTCCCAACATCATACTTATTTTATGGATGCTTACCTACCAAGCACCCAACACATACTCCATCCGATGTTTGGATGGAGGGAAAACCTTCAACCATGTTATCATTGTGGAGCTGCTTCAGATATTTGATATTGAGATGGCCAAATATCTCATGCCAAATATTGCTGATGTTGTTAGCATGGTACAATCAAGCTATAGGAAGAGAAACATGTAAGAAATGTGAAAACGTGTAAGCTTTGGTAGAGTAATTTTCAATACCTTTCGCTACAAGCTTTCCAATGACTTTTTCTATGATCTGAACTGAGTCTGAATCGAATGTAACCCTCTTGGGAGAGCATGTATGAGTCATCTGGTAAATAGATAACAGGTTATTGGAAAAGGAGGGCACATATAAGACATTCTTGAACTCACCATGCTTCTCTATGACTGAGCCCCTTCCTTCTATTGGAACCTGGGAATCATCTCCCATGTGAATATTATGCCCCTTTGATAGTGAAAGAGTAGAGAAGGATTCTTTGGAGGAAACCATGTGGTTGGAGGCTCCATAATCTATAATGTATGTCGAGGATGGAGAGGGAGTTTGTTTCAAAGCATGCACCTTTTGGCATCTTCTATCGGTGCTTCTTCATCAGGATTATTTGCTCTTGGAGGAGCAATGTTGTGATGCTTGAGAAGATCAGACATCTCATCAAGTTTCTTTCTCATACAATGTTCTTCAAGATGGTATCTCTTTTCATAATAAGGACATAACTTCTTTTCAAATTTCTTCTTCTTAGAGCCGAAGGCCCCTTCGAAACCTTGGTGATTTTGTTTAGCCTTCGAATCAGCTACCTTTGGCTCCTTCTTCCTTGATTTCCCATTTTATTGCACTTTGGAAGAGTCAGTAACCAAGAGATCTTGATCTTTATAGGTCTATATGACTCCCATTCGAATCAATTTGTCTTGTTCCTTGATTAAGGACTCAAAAAATGAATCTAAAGAAGGAAGTTTCCAATCAGGAAATACTTCCTGCTTGGAATGAAACATAGAGACATATACAAAGTACTCAAGGCCTAGTTTGTTGAGTATGGAAAGGTAATTCTTCTCATCCTTCCTCTCTATCTCTCACTATCTGCATTGGAGCACTAGAGACTTGAATTTATAGAATAATTGCTCAATCGTCTCGAAACTGTTGGGATGTAAAGATACCAACTCATTCTCCAGAATGTGTACCGGAAGCTCATCTTGTTTGTTAAACAATCTATCAATCTTCTCCCATGATTCTCTGGGAGTGCTCAATACTTCTAAATGAAAGAGGAGATCTCTGGAAATATACGTACATAAGTACCCGAATGCTTCATCACAACGGCTTAGGAACTTGTTTTTCTCTACCGGTTGATGAGGCTCATCCTCCCATCCATGTATGATCCTGTGGTATCCATGCTTGCACAAGGCCAACTGCATATAAATCCTCCAATCAAGGTAATTGCAAGTTGTGAGGATCCGTGGTTCAGGAGTTTGAAAACTCATAATTGATCCGGCTGGAAGACTGCAAATATTTCTCACAAGCTACGTAGCACCTTTCAATTTCACTGCAATAACACACTAAAACATATGAACTATTAGAATCATGCTTTTCCTACTGGCATGAAATTTTTTTCAAGGTTTGTCATGCCCTCTCCGCTACTCTGAATAAATCTAGAGCTATCAAATTTTCATAGGGGACTTCTGTGGACACCCGGCTGCTTCTGATGCTCAATGGGAGAAACAAGCATGAAACCTACCTAAGAAGGCTGTGATACCATATTAGAATTTGAATTCCATTTATATATTCAAGTAGAGATTTCTAATAATGTTTGCAGGAATTGAATGGAGAATGAAGACACAAACTGGAAAAAAAAAAACCACATAGGAAATGGACAAGTATCACTCAGTAATTTACAGTATCATTCACCATGATAATATCCAGTGTTACAATAGTTTACATAGGTATAATTCGAATGCATAGGCTATGAACTTGAATCCTCCAAGTAGATATGACTGTATCTAACTAAATCTCTAACTCAAGGTCTCCCAATCAATATCGGAGTCCAAATAGACAACTCCCCAATGACCAATAACTCCAACAAGCAATAACAACTAGTTAACTCAGTGGAACTGAGTGTGGTAGGTAGGAAAAGCGCTCCTTCCCATGCAACAATGCATTATCCATGCATTACTAGAGCTAGCTTAACTGACAGAGAAGTAACTGATTGTAACTTGGGGCTAACTAAGACTAAATAGTACTAAAACCCATTAACTGAAGTAGGTTGGTGTCAGGACTCCCAGTGGCTCCTAAAATGTAGGGATTGGTCTAGGAGGTGCTCTAACTGATGCATGCACATGTAGTAACTGGAAGTTAACCTCTGGTAGTGTTCCCCACACTTTAATGACTGGTACATGTGGTCCCGTTGGGCCAAGTGGACCCAATTGCACTAGCGGACCTAATTAATTAATTTAAGGTTCCTAAGTTAGGAAATAATTAATCTAATAGACATTTGACCAAGGGAGGATTAATAATCCTAATAATTCACACTTGGTTCTGAATGTGAACATAATACCAGTAATTATGTGAATATATAGGGACCATATTGGTCCCATTCTACCCCAATGCCCAGATTTATGGACGAATTTCGATAAAAAACATCCATAAGGAAAATCCAGGGGCAATTAGCACTAGTATTTAGATTAACAAGAACAAAATTGGGCGAAATTTCTATTGTTGGCCTCCATGGCCATAAATCAGGGGGGATTGAAATTTTTTTAGTGGAATTTCTCAAGGCGATTTATGATTTTCAACGCTTTGCTCATGAAAATTGATTGACTATTTTCATATTAAATATTATTTTTTAAATAAATAGTGGAGTACTATTTTAAAATTTAGAAAATTTTACCCATATAAAATTTTATCAAGTGAATTTTCCAAACCCCTTTAATTTACCCCCCGGGATAAAACTCACCCCTAAAGTCATCTATGATGGCACACCACTGGCGTTGTGAGTCAAATGAATTGAACACGCCACTTAAACACTATAGTACACTTTTGTAGCTCACCTTTGTGACATCACTTTTATTTTAAAAATTATGAACTAATGCACGAAGTGTTACAAACATAAAAGAGCATCGATGTTTTGGTTCCCTTATGTGTATTGAACACAACAGTGAACATTAAAAAAAACAAATTAAAATAAAATTATACAAAGATTTTAGTTCATGTTAATGCATCAGTAATAGTACATTGATGTTATATAAATGCACTTCCTTAGACAATTTAAAATTTACAGACCCTAAACAATCATAATTCAACGATGCTCCTAGTGCATGTCAACATGCCGACTTTTGATGTTATGACATGCAATAGGTACACTATGAACACATTTGCTATCAACTAAAAATTAAATAAATCATGGTTCTTTTAGATAACGTCAACTAGAGAGAGTATAGTCACTTATTTTTATTTTCAAGTCCTCATATTGTTGTTTGACTTCTTCTTCCTAAGCCTTTATCTTTCTGCTAATCCCCATGAAGTCTTCAACATCCTTCTCAAGTGGATTTTTGACAATTTTTTGGGTCACTTCTCTTCGACTTTCATACACTGCTTGAAGTGTGTTTACTGCTTTCAACGATAGTTTCTCTCCAATATCCTGGGACTCCTCCAGCTGTGTTGTATGACATTGTTGACATTCCCGCACCTTGGTGATGCACTGCTGCAAATACTTTAACTCCGTTGCTTTGGTAACTTGTACTGTTGGGGGCATCGATCAGAGTGATGTCCTCAGTGTCACCATTTGTGCTTCTTCTTCCTATAATTGTGTGTTGAGCATATCCAACTTCTCATCTTAGAGCATGCTACCCCGAAACTGTGTGGTCTCCTCCTTGATCAACGTGGCCTCTTTCTCGCTATCCTCGAGTCATGTCACTACGTCTTAAATTGTGCTTTTGTGCTTGGAAAATTTCTTTGGATGTGTTCCCAAGTTCAATAGTGCTTGCAAGTCTTCAAGGTCTCTTTTGAATTCTGAAATGACTAGTCCTAGATTTTGAGTTCTGGATACCACATTTATCTAGTACAAGTGATCAATTTTTCCACGGAAAAACGTGGCAATATCCACGGAAAATCATGGATATTGCCATGTCTAAGTGTTTTTTTTTCCGTGGAAACAATTCTGTCACAATAGAGACGACCCCTAATTTGCGTTGCAAGAGTGACAATGTTTTATATTTTGTTAGATGTCTAAGCCGTCGCTATATCCATGCATGGTCGTCTCTGTATCCATGCCTGGCTGTCTCTGTATCCACGCCTGGCCATCACTGTATCCATGCCTGGCCGTCACTGTATCCACGTTTCGCCGTCGCTGTATCCACGCCTAGCAGTCGTTGTATCCACGCCTGGCCGTCAGTTAAGAGACACTTAGACAAAAAAACCGTCGCTTAAGCGACACTTATTGAATTTTAAAAAAAAAAAAATCACCTACAACCGTCGGTTAAGCGACGGCTATAAGTGTTTTTTTTTATAAATACAAATATTATCATAAGCTTATAGTGGAAGAAGTTATTACTCTGCATTTTTCATGTCACTATTTCTTCCAGGTTGAAAAAAGAACTTGGATGCCATGACAGTGGCTTCTCTCAACAGGATCACCGCTGCTGACTATTTTGATCGTGGACAAAATGGGATACCCCAAACCCCCATAACACATCCCATAGAGCTTACCATCCACCACAACACAGTCCCTACAAAATCCATCATTCAAGAACTCCGACGAAGAAATAGGCAAAGAAGTCCACAGACCCACTTCAAGATCATAAACCTCTGCCCAGTCTGAAGATTCCATACAACCACCCATAACATAAATATTTCCCCCAATACTAGCAACTACAGGCTCATACTGTGGAAGCTTGAGGGGTGCAAGGGACTCCCACCTATTCAAGGATGGGTCATATGCACACACATAGGCTGAAGTGGCAGAGTTCACCAATCCCCCAATGGAAAAAAGCCTCCCTCTGCTCACAACAAACTTAGCACATGTCACATTAATGGGGCATATGGAGGAAAACAGGTCCTGTTCACTAGGTTCCAGGAATAAAACCTCTCATCCCCAATTGCAGAGAACATTAAGTTTACATACAAATGGTCTTTCGGAATCCCTTCTGATGATGAATTCCAGCTAAGAATTTGGGAGGATAAAACAGTTTTCCATACCTTGGAGACTGCTAAGAGCTGCTGATGCATTAACCTTGGAAATTTGGCTAAGCAATCCAATGCAATCTCATTAAGTAGTCCAGGCAGAATGATGTCAGAAGAATCCCCATCATTTTCCCTGAATTTTTTTGAGCCCTTCTTCTCTGCCTCCTGCTGCTGCATAGCTTTCTCTGGAATGGGTATATGACCAGAAAATAGTTGAACGTTAGGAGTAGATCAGGCTTTAACCCATTGCTCTCCTATTGAAGTGAATCCTTAAATATAACAACCCTTCTCTAATAAAATGTGCCATGTACCTGCTGCTCTCATAATTACATCCTCCTCCACTGAAATGTCCCATCCAATTTTAGATCCAACCTTACCCACAAGAAATTTGGTATGTCTTGTCCTTATCTCCAACGACTTGTTTAAAAAAAATGGAGAATGGACAAGTACTATTCCTCTCACAAGATTGCTGGGTCATTTTGAATAAGAATTGACCATTAAATCATTCACATGTAATCTCTATTCTTCACACTTTATTACAAGTTATTTGTCTCTAATAAGGAAGCTCTCTGTCCTTGAGCATCTATCAAGAAAAATTCAAATCAAAGACTACTAGCACAAATATCAAGTCATTCTTTCCCCATGCCAATATAAAACCTAATTAAATTTCACTTATAATAGAAAACAAACAAAAATTAATTAATTTTTGCAGCACTATTTACTTATCAAATAAAATGTTCAAAAGGAAAGAATGTAGATAGATACCTTGATGGTTGCTACCAGACCCAACCTGCACATCCCAAACATTACCATCATAAATATCAAACATAAAAGAGAGCAATAACAAATTCACATTTTTGTATATCTGTTTGATGGAACAAATCAATACAATTGGAGAAGATACAAGTCCACTAAACAACCAAAATATAGGACCTATTCTTAGAATTATTTAATAGTAAACCAGAATAAAAACACACAATTACAATAATCCAAAATGTCATCAACATTGGAAACTGAGATTTACAAGGGCAAAACCTAGTTAGGATGTCATTCTGTTGGGAAATGAACAAGATAGGGATAAACCCAGAAGATTCTTTCAAAAAAGCACACTCATATGCATTGTTGTACTTTGGAATTTTTGGCTTTTAAAAAAAATTGTCACAATTTAATTGGGCTTTTACAGAAGTGACAAGTCATATGGACCCATAATGTTTTTTGTACCAGTTTCCTAACTTTCATCTGGACAATTCCCATAGAGCTACCACAACACCTAAATATGTTAGGAGGTATATACTATAAACATTCAACATACATAGTTCATCAACATGATCTCAATAGGTCAAACACCTTGATTTCCATGTTTTCATTATTTTGCTCAAAAATTTCCAAGAGACCATTTCACTAGATTTCTGACTAGAATTCTCTTGGAACAATGCCACAGCAAAGAGTTTCTGACATTCATTACTCTTTTTTATTGTGATATATTAAATATCCAAATTCACTTGTAAAGTCTGGTTTATTATGAGGAAGCAGGATGCCAAATAGTTTGGCATAATATTTCAAAATTCCATGAACCATAACTTAATATAGGTTGCATTTGTCACAACATATTTTATTCACTATATCTATGTTGACACTACATTTTTCGGTGTTTGCATTCACTTGTATTCTTAGGCAAAATGTGAGTTTAATCTAGAATCCCAGTCTACAGCATTTTGATCCAGACAGTAGGTGCTAGTCAAGTATTAATTAAATCAATCCAATTAACAGCTCTACAAAAACCATGTCCAACTTCAAAAACAAACTTGAGGAAAGACACTAAAGAACTGTCGTTAAACAAAAAAATTGATGTTTGACTCAGAGTGCAGCATATTACAAAAAAACTTTTGAAGAGGCATCATGAACCTACCCATTACCTTAATGCCAAGAAAATGAAGGTTGAACAAAGATTGGCTCACAACTAAAACCGTGTTTGAAATTGGGTACTGATGGCCACTGGCTATAAACCACCATTAAGGGCAGTTGGGCTTTGGTGACAAACAGCCATGCCGGCAAAGAGATTGGGAGCCAGGTCAGAGAGGATTTGAAAGCAGCTAAACAGTGCCATAATGGTGATTTAAACCATTTACGGCCACCTGTTGATGATGATTAGAGGTAGTAGAGTTTTGTATTTCAAAACAATTTAAATTCTCAGATTGTATCAAGACAACCCAAGGAGGGGAAATCATTATGAAGGGAAGTGTCCATCATTCAAGGGAGCAATGTTTCCTGCAGCCTGACAACTGTAACCATGTTGGAAGTTAGGGAAAGACTGTCCATGTTCGGCTATAATTCAATTGAATGAAGGCATTTATGGGTTATCTCCCTTGTCTCCTGTCAGAACCATCCAATTCATGTATCAATATACTAAGAGTTTCACAGTGGAAGGTCCTCAGACATTTTCTGAAGAACAAAAAACATGCATGGGAGTCAAAAGGGCAGGTTGAAGAAGCAGGGGCAGAGGCAAAGAATCCCAAGCCCTTGCCTCACACCCCGGACAAAACAAGGAAGCTA
>LPNX010079381.1:666031-690905 GCA_001517045.1 Pseudotsuga menziesii | reverse complement strand
GAAATGATAAGACCAGTCTTAAAAATGAATGCACTCCAGCATAAATCTGGAATAAACAGCTAGTTGAAGGGAATCCTATGAATGCAATTAAATCTTATCACAACAACAAAGCATGCAACATAGAGTTTTTTTGCACCTATGGTAAGGAGTTTGACATCACAAATATGAGCATTTTATGGATTCTCTAGAAGCCTATGCAATGACAAAGGCCTCTTATCTTTTCAGAAGTTTACTGGGCTTTGAATCTTCTTCTTCAGATGAACTCTCTTGGACTTCATCAGGCACATCTGTTGGAACATTATGACAAACTAGGTAATCCTTAAATGTACTCATGCACTGTTCTTTGAGTTTAACAAGCCTATCTGAAAGCAATCCATCATGCTCAAAACCAGTAAAATCATACTTCTCTGAGCCAAGTGATAGGATAGCTTTAACAGATGGTTGAGGTGCCTTATCTAAACCCTGGCTGTCCATTGCATCAATAGTAGTACACTGCTATTGGTGCCAAAAGCTAGCAAATTAGAACTATCAATCAACACTGTTTCCCTACACATACATATTATGATTCAGCTAAGTACAAAAACTTTAAAGCAACGGCCAGCCCAAAATTGTGATGCTATTGATTTTCTTGATTTTGCCCTTTCATGAGAAAAAATAAGGATCTTATATTACAGGAATAAAAAATACAGAGAAGGCCCTCTCAGAGCAGGGCTTCATTTTGGAAGATATGTTTTAAGACCATAAACGAGGCAGCTGATATGAGCACAACATCAGCAATGGAAAGATAAGTACATACAAGTAAAACATAAGAGGACAAGTATGCAAACATGAGAATATTGTCAGAACTGTACATACCACACAAATGATGTACACTCATTTGTCTTATCTATATATAAGAGTACAAATTGTGATAGTGATAAATTCTGACCAAGTCTCCACCTAAATGCAAAAAAAATAGGTGAGTAATTAATTTGGACCAAGTCAGCCAAAAGTACAAAAATCAATGATCTGGATTAGAATGAGAACAAAATGAAAGAGCATGCAAGATTGCAGGTAGAACACAAATACTGCATTGAAAGCAGAGTATTACAGTGAAAACCAGAATCTACTAATGAATCAAAGGGTGAAAAACAATTCAATATGCATAGCAATACAAAATGATCAACCTCCTCAGTAAAAATTACAAAGCAGGATAATTGTTAGAAGAAGAACATGCCTTTTCTTGATCACTACTAGAAGAGTAAGAGAAGAAAAAAGTCCATCTCAATTTCCTTTACAAAGTCACGAGGAAATTTAGGTTTTCAGAAGATGATCTCTTCGGTAAAAGCATATATAGGGAATCTTTGTGTTGCCACCCTAATCAATGGTATGTAATCTACTGGCTAATTTATTTGTGTTGTCAAGAGGAACTAGGCATTGCAGTCAACTTTCACCAACTGTGGAGCATATACCTGTGGCCACCATGAGACAGTTTTCTTCATGAAATTTGTATTCAATTTGCTTCATAGTTGTTTTTGCTAGTGGTCCAATTTGCTTTGTATTTGTTTTTGCAAAGCAACTTGTGGGAGAGTTGAAACCATGATATTGTTAGTAGCTACCTAGGAATTATTGAATTTTTTTTACAGGACACCATTGACTGGAAATATCATAAGATAGGATAGTATAATTTTTTAATATCCAACTAATGGCCAAAATAAATCTCAATAGGACATGGAACTAAAGACTGATACCAATCTGTAGGGGTGATGAAAAATTAGAATCGTAATTGTATAATTTCCATGTAACAATACCTTCAGCAGTCTAGTTATATGGTTGTTAAGGCATATGTTGGCTTCCTGGCAATTCAAGACTTCAAATTAATAAAACATCCTCATTGACAGCAGTCTCTCATCATCTAATTATAAAGAGGATGTGCATATATTTGATGTTAATATATGTCAACTGGTATTTGGGAACCTCTATCCTTAATATTCCAGCAAACTCATAGCTCATGTTTTTTTAAAGAGATTGTGAGTAGGTAGTTCATTGTTTTCTTTGACTGGAATTATATTCTTAAAATTCTTAGATTGTGAATCTTATAAACTTATTACAAGATTCTTGCTTGGACTGGGTTAAAGAAGGATTTCTCTGGAATGACCACCTGTCGATTTAGTTAATAAGGATAATGGTGATTTAGACATTAAATTGCAGATAAGGGCTTATCTTGTAATCACCACCTGGTTGTTGTTATCATATTTTGATGTAAGAGTATCTATCAACACAGGGTATGACAGGAACTGCAGGGAAGGAAATCATGACAAACAATGTAAATTGAATGATGGTGGGATAATTGACATGTTTCAGTGATTCTCCAGCTTGTATAGGTATTAAACAACCTAGACATTGCTCACAGGAGAACATTCTTGTCAATTCACAGGAGTCCTGTGAATATATAGGGAGCTCTCTATTGCCAAAATTCACCATTTGTCGAAAATATTGTTACAAGAGACATGGACCTCAAGAAACCCTTAACTGCAGTGATGCTGGTATTCACAATCTCTCCCGTGGTAATGCTAAGGGGAAATTGATGAAAAATCCAATTATAACTCCAAGGAGAAATTGATGAAATATCCAATCTAAAATAATTTATTTCTTTAGATGAAACTAGACTACCTTGTTGCCAGGTTACCATAGACAATATTGGTGAGCTTGGGTACCCTCTATGTCACAGGGTTTGCCTATGTAACGTAACTTTTGAACAAAACACCCTAAAATTTTTAAAGAGACCATGGTATTGAGCTGGGAGGTCATAAATGGCCATGGGAAAGCCCCCCATGTTTTGGTAAATTACCAAATTACTATATTCACCCACACTTTTTGGCAAATCACTATGTCTGCACCCATAATTGTTTTTAACTATGCAAATTTTCCAACCTGATCAATCACAGTTTCACTCCTAATGTTATTTCTATAGTCCTTATAGCCATTGGCCAATTCCTGCAAAATTGCTCATAGCTCTAGGACGTTGGAAACTGATGGACGTAGTCTAAAACATAGCATATGAATTGAACCAGAGCCTATGCAGTCTATCCAGAGTCAAATACTCATAAGCTGGAAACCTAACCAGAACATAAAATTTATTTGTATGCAACATATAAAGCATCGCATGGATTATTTCCTGTCTATTCTCATTCTGCTCATTTCTATTGCGTCCAGAGAATATGATGCAAGACTGTCGAGTATTACAAATCCACCACCAGATATAGGTTGGGAGCTGCAGAGGAGTTGACTTGAGCTTAGCAACATGGCCTATAGATTCAAAAGACAAGTTGGCCAATCATTTTAACTTTTTCTCAACCCCTTGCATGAAAATATGCTAGCCATCAGTACTCACGAGTCTGGTTGACAAATAAATTCGAGGAATTCTGAGGTAAGTAATGATCTCTCTCTCTTCAAGCATTTAAACGAGGGGGTGTTTATAATAAACCTAATTTATAGCATATAGCAATAATGAATGTGAAGGTCATCATTTCAGGAACAATGAACCAATCGTTCAACTTTGATTGGGCATTTGAATCCTGATGCGACATCTATTAGGAAAGTATCAAGTGTTCTTGAGGGTGATCAAGATGGTCAATTAAGGCCTGCTGGAATACATCACTGGAAGGAGTTGCTTGATGGCAGTGGTTTCTTTGTCTGCCTCTCTAGTTTGAAGTCGAACTCTCCACTTACTGTGTCTCTTGGTCCTATGGAGCTGTGTGCACAACTTTTGTGATTGCCTGGAAGTCCATCTTCTCAATGGGTTGGCATTTCAGCTTACAGGCCTCTCTCTAAGGACAAAAATAATGTTCTATAAATGGGCATCTTTCTAGTTGAACTGTTGCAAAATCCCTCCTTTCCTGCAACTTTTCTAAGTATAGACTTTGGTCTCCCTACCATCTAAGTTACTCGAGTGCTAACACTCCCTTGAAAAGTTGGAGCCTTCCTATCTCGCTACTTCCCTCCCTCTTCTACGTTTTGCTATATCTCTCTCGTTTCTATACTTTTAAAATATCTTGCACATATTGTATTATGGAGAGGGAAGTTCTCCTCATTCAAGACATATCTAACACTTCAGGCTAGAACCAGGTCCTATTATAACTCATTAGTGGGGCATATACACGAAAACAAGTATATTGCATTCCCTATATCCTTATATTATATATGTACAGATGTAAGTCAACATAAAAATGCCTTCAAGCACTCTGTTCCTTTTCTTCCAAATGATCATTAGTGGTCTAGCTGCCATAATGTAGAACAAATGGTAGTACTAGGCTACCAGGCAAACTTTGTTGATGATTTTGTTTTAAGAATCAGAACAAATGATTTTCAAGTTTGGATTAGTCTCAGAATTTCAAGAAATTTCTCGTTTTGGAGACAAATTATACGTCGATATTCATTGAGAAATTAAATACGGTAATTGAAAATTGCAGTATCGAAATTTAGTTTTCAGAAAGAACAAATTTGTGGAAACTATTCGCTAGGGAAAGGAGTCTGGAAGGCAATTTTACAACCGCAAACCAGGAACTCAGGGGGTTTTCCAATACAGAAAATGATAACTTCATAAATCAATTTCGTCTAGAAAATGTAAGCATGATCAACTTCCAATGGTGAGAGAAATGCCCTAGAAATATTATTTGTCATTGCTTCAATGAACTTCAAGCAATAACTCTTATCGTTCTTGCAAGTGTAATTTCTGGTATCTCTTCTTTCCTGTAATGTTCTCAACTACTTAGAAAGTCTCATCTCATGTCTCCTGTCTCCAATATCTCGAAAGTATATTTCTATTTCCCATTCTAGATATGGCAGTGAGGCTGCAATATCTAGAAGGATAGCAGCCTTGAGAAAGTCTCATCTCATGTCTCTTGTCTCCAATATCTCAAAAGTATATTTCTATTTCCCATTCTAGATATGGCAGTGAGGCTGCAATATTGTGAAGGATAGCCATGACTGTGTCCCAAATAGGTTACTTGAAACTTTTTTTGCAAAGTAGGATCTAGATTAGGTTATCTGTTTACACCCCCAGTAAACATCTTGCAGCCTCTGGTCCATCTTCCAAATGCGTACCTAGTTTAGATTTGTTACTTTTCCATCCTAGAGTCACTAGATTAAATTTTACTTGTTTAGTCATTGACTATTGTCTCGCAAGGAAGAACAACACACTCTTGATTAGTAAAAGTCTACAACATAATCAATAAGAAATATCTCAGCTAAAAGACCATACTGCAGCAGTGAGCCAACCAAATCAACATCCAACCTCTAATATAATATATGCAGTGAAACTTCCAAAGGGAGCTAAGAAGTTACATTATTTTAGGATGTCTTCAAAGTAACCATTGCCTTTACATACACAATTTAGAGGAAACAAATCACCCAATAATCTTTTCTTCTTTTATTATTTGCACTAATCTGATTCTTAGTGATATATGGGATTAACGAAAGTGCAATAACATACTCAAACAAGAGAAAAGGAGTATTGTTTGAGAAAATATAATCCAATCTGCTTGTTTAATTGGTACTGACAAAATCAGCTAAGTGATGCAAGTAATTGTCCTAGGCCAAAGAGCAGGGCTAATGATAACAACATGATTTAGATGTAAAAGAAAGAAAGAACAAGTTTCCCTTTAGAAATCATACATCATGATATATGATTGTGTGAAGTTAACAATGTCCTGAAGAGTAGGTTCCATTTATGTTGATTCGAACAATTCACTTACCCTTCAGCAAAGAATAATCTTCTTGACAAGCTTTAGAAGCCAAAAAGACAATCAGGAGATAATTCCAAACTTCTAAAAGACTTTTAAAAAATTTCCACAGTTTCTTCAGAGATGAAAGCAGGTAGCAATTCAACCTCAATGCCCTGGATATTCAAAGAGTCCAACAATGAATTCATTCAAATACAGAGCTACATAAACTTGCATAGACAGTATTAATACTTTCAAAATATCACTGAGGTCACTTTGCATTTTAGAATACAGTGGCAACTCACAAACTAGTAAAGTAAAAGATGAAATGAACTTGTTTTCTCTATCTCCCTCTATTTGTACAATCTAACAGTTTTTCAACCACTAATTGCTCTACAAAGGCATTTGAGAGAAGGATTACAGATACAGGGCAGATGAATAGCGCTGCAATTACCAGGAATCCTGTGGAATTGAAGCGAAGGATTCTGATGGTTTCTCTCAAGATCTCCAATGCACTCAGAGAGTTGAAGCATTGCTCCATGTTTGAGCTCTTAGAGAGTCTGTTGGAAAATAGAAGATGGCTCTCTGTTCCATTATCTCCAATGCTATTTTGTATCCCTGATTCTTCTTCCAATGAAGAACTTGGGAGATGTAAAGCATCGAGTTCAATGGTCTCATCACAGCGAGCCATTGCTAGATAATTCTTCAAGCCATTTCTGCAGTACACACTGGTGGGTTTTCATTTTTAGGCATTGAAATATAAACCCAGTTGAGATCTTCAGCAGATCTGGATTGGGGGTGCTATTATAAATACGTATGGATGGTCTGCCATGTATAGCTATACATTTGCAATTGTGGGCAAAACGGAAATTTTATTTTTCATAGGAATCCAAATGAATTGGGACTTGAAACGTATGTACCTTGATTTGGAGATCATCCACAGCAGTGTGTCTTTGAAGCCCTTGAAGGTCTACCTATTTGAGACTAACAATGCCCATTATATCAAGTTTAGACAAGTTGGGAACATTTGATTGAGGATGCTCCTGGACTTGTCGGCATTTGATGGAGGTTCTTGCTGTGTGGGAAATGGACAAAACTTGTTAAGGCTATCCAATGACCTTTGGATTTACTAGTTGTGAAAGCAGTCTTTCATGGAGGTCTGTTAAAGATCGTGTTAACATTCATTGTGTTGGAGATTGATTATTCTAATCCATACTAGGTATGCTATAAAAATAAATTCTAATCTTAGAGTTGAAAATGGGAGTTCTGATACAAGAATACTGAACTGATAAAGCTTGACACATGGATCCAGCTATCAATGGTGATGTCAAAAAGCATTGAAAATTCAATAAAATTCCAAATAGGTTTGTGGTTCTGAAGCTCCTACCCACTTTTAACGTTTGGCCTCAGACTTCTGCTGGTCCTCCGCTTCTTCCTCCTCCGTTTCTTGGGTGCTTGGAAATGGTGAGAGTGACCCCATAGACATTTGAAAATGGTAAATGAGAAAAGGGGTTTGAATGATAAGAGCCGACATCTAGTACGACCAATGTATGCCACCACGATAGCACAAAGCACATCAAAGGGCTTTGTATTCCTTTTTCCACAAAGGATAAAGTAGCGAAGGGCCCTCCCTTTGAATTGGGCAGTTTTTATATAATGGGTAACTTTGCATCTTCTCACTAGTCTATTATTAGTTTGTTAAACCTTGATGTTTAATTTAAAGAATCTCATAGTAAGAGCCAAATGTAGTAGATTGTCCTTGAGGGCCTACATTTTTATTTACATATGCAAGAATCTCATCATCCATGTAGTCAACGTTTAACGATAAAGGAACATAATATAAACTAAGAGGATTAGAGTCTTGATTTACATGAACACCAAGAATTTAATTTCTTTCAAAGATAGTGTTCAATTGTGAAAAAAATGTTGGGTTTGGAAATTTAAAACTATACCCTCATGCTTAAACAATAGGAGGTTGTGCCAACTTTTTTCAAATGGTTCCTAACATGCTCATAGCCTTGGGGGATCGACTTGGGTCAAAGTGGTACTTATGGATCAGAGAACCATTTAACCATCAAGTTTGACATTTTATGAGACGTGTTGATCTTGATAAGATGCTAAAAATCAACAAGGGATATCCACCATGAAAAGTTTGATTTATCTCCCTATATATCCTTATACCTTCATGTAATCCATTGTTAATGTGGCAAGCCATTATCATGCATGTTGACACCCATGTATGAATTCCCATCCCTCTGAGAGGAATTTGTTTGATAGAACCTATTAATGATTTATAACTACTTAGAAGTAATCTCTTCATTCCATCGTGAGAGGAATTTAATTCCATAATAGAAAACCATTTGTGTGTGATCCCTATAGACCCAAATAGTTAAGGAAATACCATTAAGGTTTATAGTCAATTCTTACAATTTCCCTATGTCTCAATCCCTCTACATATTCTTTATTTTTCATATTTTGCATTTTAAATTACACTACGGGTTAGTACCACCCATTACCCTTTCGTAGAGACGTCCTTCACAATCCTTACACATTTCCTAATCAATTGGAAAAACAAGAATGTGACAACATTTCCTTTGTTCAACTTTAGATTTGAAGGAAGAGAATAATTCACACACCTCCATATTTTTTACTAACTTTTGCTTTAAATAAAAGGAAGCATTACAACATAGGAATTACATGTATGTTTACTAGTACATTTGAATAATTATTATTTCATGTAAAATAAATTTTCATAAATGGTTAATTCCATATTCAATAAAAAATCACTTAATCATATCGTTGTATGTTTACTCAACCATTTAAGCATATATCAGTGAGACGCTTATCACCTTCTTCTTCCATGTTAAATAATTGACCAATTAAGTGTAGTTATTTAAATGATTGACCAATTTTAAGTGTCGTCGCTTAAGCAACACTTATGAGGCTAGTCGTCACTTAAGAGACGCTTATGAGACTAGATCATACATGAATAATACATACCAAATGAAATCCCTTTCTTCCCCAGACCATACTAAACAATATCAATAAATTAATTAATTTAATGATGGAATCCTTCTCCATGAGGAATGGAATGCCTTCTCCCAATGACTATATAAACTCTTTAGATCTTTCCTCGAAAACCTTTTATAAAAAAAATCATTAATCATGATAAAATTAAAGAATTAATCCCCATAACGAAAGGTCCTAGGAAAAAATTAAGATTTAGAGAATATTTTTAGGGTCGAAGACATGGTTAAGCTACAATGTCATGACACCAACACTCTATTCTCCTCTCACACACCTTCCCCTCTCATGAATTTATAGTCCTCCATCTCTTCTCAATGTTCTCTCCCCGTTTGTAGCTAGCTTCATATTTTATTACTAATTGTTTAGTTGCAATTACATATACTTGGCCCTCATCCATATCAAATTTACAATTATATTACAATATGGGGGCTTTAACATGAGTGTTACATTCTCCTACCCCTTAATTTCAATACCTTCCTTGATGTCAATTTATTTATGCATACATACCCCATGGCTTGTTGACTCTAGTTTCTTTTCCAAAGATTTTGATTTTATTTAGTAGCATATAGTGACACTCTACCTTATCTTAAGATAGATATGTATTTGGTATTATTTATTCATCAACATCCATTGTATTTTTTGAGATCTTTAGAATTCCTGCATATGTCTCTTTATTATGGAAATGCCTTCAAGGTACTTTCCAAGGGAAATTGCCTGGCTTTAAATGGATTTAAATTAAAATACCCATTTAAAGCCAGGTGAATGTTTAAAGCCCATTTAATCATTCTGGAGAAATTTCCAAGGGAAATTGCCTGGTGAATATTCTAGGCATAGGAATGCAATGAGAGATATAATATAGATTGCAATGTTTTACCTTTATAGCATCAACTGTAGAAGAAAAGATTGATAGTATTTGGGGTTTTACAATTTACTCATCTTATTTATTTTTTTGTCTATTTTAAATTTTTCCTATTTAAATTTTCCTTTTTCTCAAGAATTAGGTAGGAAAAGAAGATGGCTACTACAGATATATAACAAGGAACATGGAAGAATGAGTAAAGGTTTTTCCATGTAAAAATTCAACAAAAGATGGTGCTGTCGCTATAGAGACGGTCAGGCGTGGATACAACAACGTCCAAGAGTTTAGGCGTGGATACAGCGACATCGAAGAGTCCAGGCGTGGATACAGCGACGGCTAGGCGTGGATACAATGACGCCTCGTTCCTGTTACATCGGATTTTACACCAATAAGTAAGAAACGTGGAAAACCTCCATGGAAAAATCCGTGCTTTTGTACTAGTGTATGTCCTTCGATATCTCTGGGACTTCTTGACAGGAGAAGGAACCCGCTTTCTCCAGCCTCACCCTGTCATCCCACAGTTTCACTTTCTCGACACTTAGACTATCCTATGCCTTCTTCAAATTCTTGATCTCTTTCTTGGTTGACTCTTCCCGCTCCTGTGACTTCATCAAGTGATCACTGATGATTTTCTCTCAGTCGACCATCTCCTGACTTGAAACTTTTTGTAGTTGCACAAAAAAGTGCATGTGTAGCTCATTCACATCTAATGTGATTATTTCCAATCACTGCAGTGATGCATCGATATCCTCACTCTGGGTTTCTAATGTGCACGACGAAATATGCACAATCCTGACCCACTTCCTTATACTTATCTCGCCCATCCATTGCAACAAGTTTGCTTCGGGGACCCTCTATAAAATGGCATTAATTAAAGAGTTCAACTGAGCTTTTAACTCTTCGAAGCCTTCAGTGGACTGCAACTTCCACTATAATTCACTTGCATTCATCGTCATTGTGATTACCACAATGATGTGGTTCACTTGTTAATCTACCATGGGCATTGTCTCATTGGCCTCTCCTTGCTTTTGTCTTTTCTTCTTCTTGGTTTTCTTGAATCACCAATCCATCTCTAAATCCATCGTAGTTTTTGATGATGCCTCTTCTGGCTCTTGATCGCTTTTCTTTTCTAGTGATTGATCCATGGGGGCATCCATTGGAGGACCCACCATGACATATGGCACTTCTTCCACAGTGACCAACTCTCTCCATGCCGTAGGCCACTCATACATTATTGCGTACAACTCCTCATCAGTGAGTCTGTACTGTGTATCTAACCATTGTTTCCTTGGGTCCCTTCATGCTTGCACATGGATTGTAGGTGGGCCCATTGTGAATCTTACGACCTGTCTATATGTTAGAATAATCAACCCATAGTTAGCTACCTTAGACATTAATTAATCCATTTTTATCTTATTTGCGTAGTTTCCATATTCCACCTTATGCAAGTTGTCATCTACACATCCATAGTGGTCCAACTTGCTAATTTTGAGTCATGGAGTGCTTGGGAAACCTCCTGGAATCAAATCTGCTTTATTTCTAGCCTCCCTAGTGCATGTCTGCTTTTTCTGCTTTATTGCCTGCTTTTTCAGTGTTTTAAGGCAAATGGGAAAGCTTGACTAGGTGAAGTTAACTTGTTTTTTGTCCTCCACATCCTCCACTCTTTTTTTCTATGAAAATCATGTATGAGTTTTCCTTCCATCCACTATTATCTTACTTAATTGATTTTTCCAATTCGTGAGCTCCTAGACAGTTTTGGAAACTGCTTTATGCACCTATGAGGGATTTGCTTATATTTAGTAAGCTTGCTTTTGACTAGATTCGAATGGCATCTTCATGCAGTTGAATCCCTCATGTAATTATTTATTGTGGTAGCCTATGACTTCACAGGGTTGGCTATTGTACACTTATTCAATACAGTTTAGTGTTCAACTCCATATTCAGTCTCTTTTGTGAGTAATTTTGCATGTGTAATTGGAAATTGATGTGACTGTAACTATTCTAACACTGGGTTCAATTTCCACACTATATTTTTCCACCAATTCCTCAGTTAAGTGCAAAATATTTGTAGCTGCAACCTACAACGCATCCCAATACAGACAAAACTGTATTGCATAATCCTTCAAATGTTTGGCCTGATTGAGAAACCAAAGGTTTTGATACCTCGTGCCCTTGGAGACTTTGGTGATCTTGACATCCATGCCCTAATAATCCTTGGGCTCCATCCATGTCAGTAAGGAAATCGAGATTATCATCCAACTATAAGTAGATGGCTGCTTCCCTTCATATACCATCATCGTGTCTTCTATCAACTGGTTGAGAAGAAAAAGTGATCAGCTCATTTGTATGCCTTTGGCGCACTTCTCAATACACATAATTACCCCAAAGGTGCACTTATTGAGTCGATTCTTGCACACCACCTTGATGTACATAATTTTTCACTACAACATGAACAAAATTATCATTGATAGTATCTGAGACGTAATCTTGTTTGTCATGATCTAACCCGTATTTCTTTCTCATCTTGAAAACCAACCTCTTGTCATTGTCCTTTCCACAAAAGTACTATGACGGATCGGGTCCCTTCCTGGGAAACCTCGTAATATGAGATATCAACTCGATAGAGACTGGAACTGACTAGTCGAGCCAAAGATAACCACCATGGAAGCATGCCAACAACTGCTTGGTACATGCATTGGATTCTACCAACCTGCCAAAGTGAGGCATATAGATGGGGCCTAAGAGCCCCATATTTTCCAATCTCAACACTCACTCATGCGGGGTGCGCACCACTAGGTCGATGTATTTCCCTTAATTCATATGAAATGGATCTGTTGTGCACTCAATATACGCCTGTAGATCATGGTATTCGTACTTCATTTTTCATTAAGCATGGCATGATATTGAAGCTGCATTTCATCCCCATCAGTAGTGTTGGCATCCAAAATGATTATTTATGGTTATTTTTCAACTTCTGTGGCTTAGAGTCGGGCTTGCAAGGGGGAAAAAATCTAGGGATGTCGATAGAGGCCACCCCAGTCCTTGCCATGGAGCCCTCAGCTCCCATTTTTATGGCCATTTCTACTCTATGGCTTCTGCTTCTTCTCTGGCTGAAGTTCTAGTGGTCCTCTTCTTCTTCTTAGGCGACTTGAGATGACTGGCCCCATTCTTCTTCTACATAATTGGTGATGATCCCACCGGCATGCTGGTCGCTTCTTCCTTAATTTGAACTCTAATGAATAGCGAATCCTGGAGACTCTCACTCGAAATATCTTATGGTATTTCTTCACTTGACATTACTCACAACTGATCAACAAACTCTCAACTCTTCTCTTCAATCTCACCCAACTCTGCAACTCAATAATCACAATGGTACTTTCAATATGCACCTCTCCAATTCTTATAGCATAGGATCACCCATGTGAAATATTTCCTCATCATCACGACCAAATCCATCATTCATCATCTAAAAGATACACAAGACACAAAGATTTTCATTGGGGAAACCATAAAGGAGAAAACACCGCAAAATTCTTCAAAATAGTAAGATGATCAAAAGAAGTAATAAGAAATGTTCAATAGATATCTTTCTCTCCTCTTATGAATGTCTCTCTCTCTATCATGCACCTTAGAGAGTGTGTAAGGTGTGTATAAATGAGGGAGAGAACCTCCCTATTTATATTCTTTCAAGTCACTGACCAAATATAAGACTCAAGCCTACATGCCATCTCACATGGGAACTACTTCTCCTAGAGAGACCATGATTACATATTACATGATGTTACACTAGGGACTATTTCCATGACATACAACAAAGGTTGTACCTCTAGGTATAGACACAATTTATACATACTGTAAAGGGGTAACACACATCGCAAATGGGGGTACAACAACATACAATGATAATATACATCATAATATATTCTGAAGCTACAAATACATCAACACTCCCTCTTAACTAGGAAGGTATTCTCTCTCTACACAGTCATCAACACATATGGTCAAGTCTTCATCGCATCATCATCATCAAGGAGGCATAGACTCTTCATCATAGCTACTGCCATCATGTTCTTATAATTTGATCATCATCCCATACTATCTATCATCAGAAGTTTCTACAGTGTCATCCCTTTTCCATGATGGATGTAGGACTATCCTCCATGTAGGTCTTCATCATCTCTGCGAGAAAGCCATAAAGTAGGTACATCTCGGGACTTATTATATGCCTCTTGTAAAACTTGCAGGATCTCCCAGGACTGATTATATACCGCTGTAAAACCTGAAGGAGAATCCCAGGACTGATTACATGCCTTGCAACATCTGTGTGCCCCAGTGTAACCTTATCATATTCATATCATATCATCATCACATGGAGCATATCCCAGATACACATAACACAACACTTACATCCATCGGCATGGGAGGACAAAGCTACCACCATCATGGAACGGATCAGCATTTACATCAATGACCATGGGAGGACCTAGACTTCCACCATGTCGGAAAGGCTCCATCACTTACATCAATGACCATGGGAGGACCTAACTTGTCACCATGTTGGAAAGGATCCAGCACTTACATCATTGACCATGGGAGGACCTAGCCTTCCACCATGCCGGAAAGGCTTAAGAACTTACATTAAAAACCATAGGAGGACCTATCCTACCACCATGTCGGAAAGGATTATGTGTATCTGCGTCTTTCAGAATCATCACTTCCCCTTGGAAGTAACCTTGATCTGAAGTACACTAAGATTCTCTCTGAAGTATTCAAACTTCACTCTGGCCATTTGTAGCACATAATCACATCAAGACTGATTGCATCCAAGGATAACCTATGAGCTTTGCCAGGACTAATTACAACCGAGGACAACCTACAAGACTATTTACGTCTAAGCAACCTATGATATTCACTAGGAATTTATGCTCAAACAACTTGTCTCATTGTTTATGATAGAACTCACCACTCCCTCTTTTGAGAGATCTCGATCTAGATCACATACTGGAGCTTCATTGATCCTCTCTACATCATAAAAAAAATGCAAGTCATATCAATCAAATCAAATAGTAGCTTTCAAAAGAAACATACTACCTCACAAATAGTCGAGCAAGTGGTAACATATTTTTCCTCGGCTGTACTCAGCTCCATTTAGGACGGCATCCTTCCAAAGGAGTAGCCCATACTAGATCTCAAACCAAAGAAGAAACCCAAGGTGCTCTTATTCTCAATGGCACTACCAATATGAATCAACATAACCACACAGGTTAGTCTTCTAATTCATATCATACTTAAGCCCATACTCAACTGTACTCTTTAGGTACCTCACTGCATGCTTTGCAACCAGGTGAGCATGTCTCGGATTCGTCAGGAACTGGATTAGGTTGTTAAAAAAAATGATATGTCTAGTCTCGTATTCATCAGGAACATCAATGAACAAATCATCTGACGATTCATTGTGGAATCAACCCTCTCTAATGATGCATCACACAAAAACATCAAGTTTGATGTCATAGGTGTGGTTATCACCTTGCAGTCCAGTATTCCAAATTTCTTCATAATCTCAACTGCATACTTTCCTTGACCAAGGAAAATCCCATTCACATTCTTCCACATCTCCATTCCTAATAAGTGGTGCATTATCCATAGGTCTTTCATCTTGAACTTTGTAGCAAGTCTCCTTCTTGCATCTTTAAAGAGTTTCTATTTTCTTGTGAGGAACAAGTCATCGACATATAACGGGAGCATCACTGGTCTTATGCCTTTAACCTTGAAAGAAATTTTAGAATCTTCTTTACTCAGTAAATCCTAGATCCATCAGTAAGATGTCCATTTAGTCATACGATGTCGAACCTGAGGATCTTTTGCAGTCACTCCCTCTGAAGCGGAGCATCATTATCCCTCTGACTTTTTTACTTTATTTATTGAAATTTTTTGTAATGGAGTGACAAGTATCCTCCTCTGCTACTAATATTCTATGTATCCATCTATAATCATCGGATACCAAGATCCTCTATATTGAATTTTTTTGAAAAGTTTTGTTGCAGCTGCAACAAATTTCCCAAAATTCCAAAAAAATTTAGGACCCTCATTTTGCTTGAATTACTTTGATTGTCTTCTTGGATTTGGTTTGAGAACGTTTCAGAAAGACTTGCTTATGCTTGGACTAATCTAGAGCTGTTTTTCAATTTTCTAAACTAATTAAGAATTTCAATGATTGATCAAACCTTCGTCGTTTGCCTTTAATTGCATTTGAAGCATGCATGAATCGGAAGGTATTTTGTTTTGATCCTCTGTCATTGCGGGTGAATCTTCGTTTTGGTCTTCCACCGTTGTGGAAGGAAATGCGTTTTCATTTTTCGATCCATCGGTCTTTCACGTCAGCGGCCTTTTTTGGTTTAGATCGAAAAGACTTGTCGTTTCTTTCTCCGTCGTTGCGGATGGATTTTTAGTTTTAACTTCGACTTTGCTCTCGATTCGGTTGGCGAAATCGGCTGGGTTTTGGTTTTCCATCGGAACCATTGTCATTTCTGCTTCCGCCGTTGCGGATAGATTTTCGGTTTGACTTCGATTAATTTTTCCGATTTCTTTGTTTTCACGTTGGATGCTTTGTGGTTTTGCATCGGAATTTTTTCTGATCATTTCTTCTGCCGTTGCGGCTCCCAAAGAGGTTTAACCCCCAATGTATAAAGTGATCCGCCAGCCGACACGTCAGCCTTTAGTCGCATGCCCGAAGTCTTCTCTTTTCCACCATTGCGGCTACCAAAGCTCTAAGCTTTCCGAGCCTTTAAGTATTGTTGCTTCCAGTTTAAGTCCTGTTGTGGACGTTGGAATGCTTGACGGTTCCGTCGTTGCGGATGAAGGAAGCGCCAATCTTGCCGACGTGTTAACCATTTTTTTCCAATTCAGGCTTGACTCCCGGTTATCCCTACCGTTACAGAAGGATTTTTGGTTCGGCCTTCCACCGTTGCGGAGCAAAATAAGCTTTCAGCCTCCGATTCAAAACTCTCTGACGTCCAATTTTTAGTTTTTCCCGCCATGCATTTTTTCACGGATGGATTAACGCTCTTGCCGTCCACCGTTGCAGAAGGAAGTTGGATTTCAACTTCCGACCCAAAGGCGGTTCTGCCATCTAATCTTTTACCCGCCGCTGAAGTTTGGCTGTGTGTATATAAACAGAGTCGAGTTGTTGGATTATTCTATTATTGTTTTTCGACTGTCAAGCATTGTCATTGTCGCGCTGTCATGTTCTCAAGCTAGTGAAGGAGCCCTCGGTCAGTGTACTTGCATCTAGGTGGAAATTGTGGAATCCTGACAGTCGTCGACCCGCCATACTCACCGTATTTCCAAGTAGGCTCTTCGTTTTTCCCTTTTCGTTTGAACTGTTGGTGGTTTTCTATGATGGTTGGCTTCCCCGGCCGTCTTCCTCGTCCCGTTCAATTAGACGCCTATAAAGTGGAGTTTTTATCCTTTTGACCATGGGGTGGGGCAGTTTAACCCTGAAGCAGTATTTTGCCCACGGCTTTCCGTTTGCAACCTCACATGTAGTGTATGGGGGTTTGGTGCAGACGGCCGTTACGCCGTCTGCGCCAAGCCACCCTGTGTGTAGTGATAGGTTTGCAGGGGGAGGGTTTTGTGTTTTTCTGTATCATTTGGGTGTTTCCCTTTTTCCCGTATCCCCGAACCCTAGCAATTTTGCCTACGCGGTCCCACACAACCCATTTCTTGCTCAGTTTCGAACCCGGGTTGGGGAAGAGGGTGTACCGTGATACATAATTCTGCACCATAGTTTGCACTGGGGGTTTTTCTTTGATCAAACGTGCCCTAGAAACCCACATCCTCGAATATCTAGCATTTAGCCACACTGTTCTGCGCGTAGTTATTTTTAACCCCTAACCTATGGAGGGGATACGTCACGGCGTTCAGTTTGTTAACCAGAAGTCACAAGGGTAGTGGTGTTGTTAGAAGATTCATTTGAGGGATTACGTAATTTTCCCCTATCTGTCCCACACAGTTTTTTGATAGCGGCACCTGCAGAGAGCGAGAGTTTTCTTCGCGATAATGTAGATGTTTTTCCATCTGATTGCATTGTGAGAAATGTTTGGTATTGGCAAACAGTGGTAGCTTGCATAATCTTACTGCATATAACTCTTTTCAATCGTTCTAGACATAGAATAATTCACTGAACAATGCGCATCATGTTTCAATAGCTATGTTAGTAAGGTCATACACATATGTTAGCTTCGTTAACTAATTGCTGTCATGATACACATAAAAGAAGTAAAACGCTGCACATTGTCATATAAGTGTCTGCAACTGGAATTGCGTAATGTTACAATTTTATATATGGCATGAAGAATTCGAGCTCACAATGTTAAAGAGACAAAAGAAGAAGGCCCCTGTGGTCGAAGAAGAGTCAGAAGTAGAAGTGGTCACCAAGACAGAATATGTATATGAAGACACTAAATGCATTTATGGCGTGGAACCTGAATACCAATGGGGAGGAATCTATATTCTGATTACCCGAAGAGAAGTTCCCGACATGGGATTAGAAGAAGAGTCCATATATGCAAACATTGAAAGATATTCCCTTATGAAGGTCGCCACCAGACCAGAGCTATTCCCATGCCTTGAGGTAATTGGATCGATTCTGCCCCGGGCAAATCTAACCACAATGATTCTAGAAAATGTTGAAAGATAGGGCTATGCTGCATTTAGCCCTGGATATGTGGTGTTGGATTATCACCTGCCAGAAGCCCAAGTATTCTTATATGATGATTGGCTGAATAGCATTAGAATGGACCTGGTAGAGACTCTTAAGAGAATGTTGTTGCAGGGAAAACATTACCGATACAGACCCATGGGTGAGTATGATACAGCGAGCTTGAGGGTTCCCTACATATTTATAGCTTTGATGCTTAATAGGGTATTTGGGAGAGCTCATGGAATATTCTTCAAGATAGAGTGGATACCCATCATTTTTCATGTGGAAACCCAAGGGACAATCTTCAACTAGGCCAGCCTTGTATCCAGCAGTCTTTCTTCTTGCTTGGTCTCAGCCTTGGGAGGAGAGTCCCAGAAAAGGTCTGAATTTTATATGAGTTCAATACTCATAGACTGTATACTATGCAACCAACCTTTCCCTGGTCTCAGGTGCATCTAGGACAGGGAAAGAATGCCTGTATATGTTGCTTATAGACCATTGTGGGCACACCAGTACCACAGCCATTACAGAGAAGTCTGTGAGCACTTCATTATGCCACTATACACACTCATTTTCCGGAAAGAGAGTGATTGTATGTCGGAGGAGGCCATGCAAGTGATACAAGATTATGCAGACTACTATTTAACCGAACATGGCATGTACTTCAGGATGTTTGGAGGCTTGAGAGCACCTTCCCTACTGCCAAAATACACAACTGATTACATTGTCCATAAGGAGGCAGTCAAACAAGTGTTCTTGGATGGAATAGGCAGCTTCCTATTCGAGCATAAGAAGACTACTTATCCTCCCTTTCCTTTCATACTAGGAAGCTACAGGTTCACTAAGGTGAAACAAGCTGGTGAATTCGTAGAGGAGCTGGAGAGATTCCATTTTGGCGAGATGCCCTACCACAGATATGACTCCCATGGTAAAGTTACGGAGCATTGTAAGGAAAACAAGGTGCATTGCATGTATACTCACCATTTTGATAGGGAAGAATCTGTCTTTCGAAATGCCCCGAACATGATAGAACTGAAGAGAAGATTCACGAAGAAAATCACCACCAAAGGTGGAAAGGGGGATGAACAGGCTAAGGCTGAGGAAGACGCCAAAAGAAGAAATGAAGAAGCTCAGAGGTTGGAAAAAGAAGCTGCAGAATGGATGCATGGTGAAGAAGAAGGGAAAAGAAAAGCAGCTAAAGAAGCAGCTAAGAAAGCCCAGGAAGAAGCTAAAGAGGTAGAAGAAGCAGCTAGAAAAGCAGCTGAAGAATCGAAGAGAAAGCTCGATGAGGAGCTGCAAAAGTAGGAGGCAGAGGGGTTGAAGCTGACATAGACTGAGACAGAACAGTCATCTTTTGACATAGCTAGAGGGCAGACCCAAGATGTTGAGAACCCTGAGGATCAGGACCCACAAGTACCTGCTGCCAGCACTCCCATGGTCCCCACTCTCAAGATGGTTCCTTTCATTCAGAAGAAAGGGAAAGAAATCCCTGATTTCAACACTGTATATTATGATAGGGAAACAAAGAGAATAATAAAGAGAACAGAGAGGAAAGTTGAGGCGGAAGGTCTACCTGGTAAAATGATAACAGATACGGCTGGTATGTTAGGAACAGACCAAGATCCAAGATTCACCCTAAGAGCCGGGTCTGCATTTATCCAAGCTTCAGAGGATAATGTAGGAAAGATAATAACTGACTTGGAGCAGTCCAAGAAATCCTCTGCTCGGTTGAAAGATACATTGAGGAAAGAGAGGGAAGAAAGCAACAGGCTCAAGAGGAAATATGAAGATATGCAAAGGGAAATGAAGTCCTCAAGAGCTGAAGTACAGGCCCTCCAAGGAGAAATACAAGTGCTGGAAACGACACAGGAGTCTCTGGAGATATTACAGAAAGAATACCAAGAGTTAAGAACTGAAAAGGAACACGTACTGGCAAAGGTGGAGGAGCTAGAAGAGTAGCAAAAGATCCTCTTGGAGGCCAATGATCTGCACACCCAAGAACTGAAGAAGGAACACCAGGAATAGATTTCCTTGTTAACAACTTCTCTCGAGGAAGCAAGAGAATAGTAGGTTAGCCTCCAGCCATTCAAAGAGCATTTCTTGGCCCAAAAGGCCAAGATGCTGAAGCTATAGACTGCTATTGAAGAAGAAAGATGTAGAGTGCTGTAGATCGATGGACGATTGGAAGAGATCTTGGAAACTGCATCTTACTTTGTGGACAAATCTCAGGACGTCCTAGATGTCCTGACTACAAAAATGGCGAGGTTGGAGAACAATGAAGAAACTCCAGCAGATCTACCGTCAAAATACCAACAGGCCCTCAAGCGAGACTATAACCTAGTGGATTTTTCCATCAACACCGCTGAATATTTCAAGAAGGCAGTTAAAAAGGCGAAGGGATTATGCACCAAGTTTTTTAGAAGACTTCTCATTACCTACAACCACTGCTAGGTAGAGGTCGAGAAGAGGCTAGATGATTTCCCAGACCATGATTCATTTATGGAGATGTTGCAAAAAAGACATCAGGATGAAGAAGCAAGAATGGAGCACATTAAGGCCATTGATGACCAGATTCTGAGAAGCGAAGTAGGCCATTCAGCAGTTAGTGTATATATCTTGGAAGACCAGCTTCGGTTAAGCGCAGCCAGAGTGGAAGCTATAAAGAACCAGGCCAAAAATTTTGAAATCAACATTCAATTTTTGGAACCCTGTGCATTTGAGGGCATTACCTCTGATGCTGCATCATGGAAGAAGTTTCTAGATGCTCAAGTGGGACCCTCCTCATGAAGGATCGGTCATTATTGTAATTTGTAACTATTTTTTGTAAAACATTTAACAAAAGCAGAACGTTGGGAAACGAGGGGTTGGGAATCCCAAAGGTCACTTTGGGCAGCCCAACAGTCTCACCCTTTTGTATAAAGGTAGAAAGCTTAGAAGGGAAAGGGAATTTTTCCCAGTTAGACTAGAAAGCAATATTGTAAGAAGAACTATTTCTCTTTGCAATAAAGAAAGATAGTTTGCCTGCTGGAGAAAGATTGGTGGAATTTCCAAATGTTATGCTGTGGATGACTGAAAGATGAACTATTTTATTTTTCTAGTTTTTGTCTATTAACCGTGAGATCGTTCTAACCCTTTAGACCTATGTTCTCATTTAAATGATTTCTAGTTCATTTTGTGGAAATGTCACCATGAGTAATGTATGCTACTTATGAAACAGTTGGCTATGTGATTGTTGAAATATCTTTAATCTTTCATGTGTTGTAGATAAGGATATCAGCTACCTATAATTTATGTTTATAATGCATGAATAATCCACATTACTCATAAATAAATCGTATTCTGGCTCCCCGGGGATAGGTAGATAAATAGATAGTTAGTTCATTTCATTACTGCATATGTGATATAGATGCATGTGAGCCTTAAGACGAGAGGCAAGAACCTGGGCATCACATTGTGACTACTCCTGCATCCTCATCACCCTGCATGGTTAATTAGGTATATGCATCTCATACATTAAGTCAAAAATACAAAAAATCGATGGACCGGGCCACAACCGATAAAACCTTTGTTTTGTTACTTGACCCACGGTAGATAGACCGTAAACCGGACGGATTCCCTACACCAAACAGTCAATGGGCTAGTTGGGAACGTTGATTGGGGAGAATCCCTTACTGTTGTCGCCTGAGAATTTCCAGGCCTCAACAATTTTGGCGCTAGAAGGAGGGCCACCAGTGAATGGCTGGCCATGGAAACTTAGTTTTCCCAAGATAACCTTACCAGTAGATATTTTGAAGCTTTCAGCCTGACCCAAGTACTTATAGGTTTTGATTATACCTTTGAAGTAAGAAAGCATGTTCTCACCCTACGTTTCTCTTTGCTCAGATTTTTTGTTCTTTTTCCTGTACTCATGGCTAGTGTGATTGTGAACCAGCCCAACCCATTACCTACTTGGAGATCTAGATCACCTTTGAACCTCACACCTCCATTGCATAACTTACATCAGGGTTTTGATAAGCTGCTGCCTAAGTTTGACCCTGAGGAAAAGACTGCTGTAGATGATCACTTGTAGAGTTTTTATTTAGAAGTACAAGGGTTAAGGGCTGGGGAGTACGAAGATGTTGTCTATAGGTTATTCCCTCATACCTTGAAAGGGGCAGCTGCTTTACGGTACTTTTCCCTACCCGCAAACTTGATCCCAGACTGGAACACTTTTGAAAGGGTTTTCGGGAGTAAATACACAGCCCAAAAAACGCATGCCACATTGATGAAAGGTCTCGGTTTGTTAAGAAAAGAGAAGAATGAAAAGGTACATAATTTCACTCAAAGATTCTCATTATACCTAAAGAATTTTTCTGAAGCTAACAGACCCTCAGACAAGGTCTTAATTGAATATTATATATCTGCCCTAGGACCTGAGTTAGCTATGTTCGCTAAAATGAAAGCCAAGCCTACATTGGTAGAGACTTATGAAGAGGCAGGAAGGGTAGAAGCTGAAATGGAAAGTGTAGAAGATTACCCTGACTTACCTGAAGAGAATACTACCGAGAGAAGAGCTTTACTGTTGTCTAAACCTAAAGAGGATCACTCACATGATTATTAGGGAATGCTGAAAATGATGCAGAATCTATCCAATAGAATAATATATCTGGAGAAAGGGAGGGAGGCTCAGAAAACTCACAAACCCTATTATCCAAAAAGAGAGGATGACAACCAATGGCAAGTCCCTCCCTCACATCTACCATCAGTAAACATAACAGAAGTAGGGGGTGATAATTTCTGCACTTTTCACCAACAACCTCATTCAAAAAAGAAGTGCCCACAATGGTTGAATTCGATAACACTGGTTATGAATCAGTTGCTAGATTCTAAAGTAACCAAGAACAGTGGGAAGGAGGAGAAGAAAAACTAGGCTATGGAGAAACAAGATAATGACACTATGCTGTCATGGAATGGTATCTCGCTGTTTGACACTAAAGAGAGCGCTCTCAAAACTGAATGCACACCTACAGTGACAAAGGACATAGATTTAACAATTTTGAAGATCAAAAGATTGCAAAAGAATGTCAAGAGACAAGTAGAGGTGAAGGTTGAGGACAAAACACCTAGAGTCAATACCCTGTTATAGCCGATTTCACCACTCTAGGTGAATCACACTTTGTATGGCCTTCCCCTGTCCTGCTGCAGACTCTTTAGACCCCATGGACCATATTTTTTCCTTTTATGTTTCCTTGATCATCCCTAAAAACTATATAAAAGATGATATACGCGGATTTTTCCCCGATAACCATGTACATACATGAGTTTGACCCCTATATCCACGTACATTGGGATGTGTGCATAGTCCAAATCCTTTTGGAGTTTTCCTTGACATGGATCCGACTCATTTGACTCCTAGCCTTCCATATTCCTTGAGATCGCTCAGATTCGACCCTTCATTATCCCTTGTGAAGCTATATAAGGAACCCCTTGGTACATTGAAGGCAGATAGAGAGATTGAAAGCAACGAAACTATAGTCCATTGTTGCCGAAATTTATGCTTGAGTCTGCATCCCTTTGTCCCTTTGGAGCACTGTTGTGTTCTTCCCAAGCTTGCCTTTTGCTAGTGAGATTTTTATCTAAGTGATGGAGGATTGAGGTGGTGGAGGCCCAAGTGGGGGATTCAGTTTCTCTGATTCGTAGACATGGTGTCAAAGGTTGTATTTATCTTGTAATCTCTGATTTATATTAATAAGAACTATCTTTCCTTGTCCAATGATGTGTATTTGATTGAATATTGTATCCATTGGAATATGTAAAATGCTTTTACATTATTGATTATATATGCTAGAATAGGTCTAACACCATGATATATAGTATGCTTGTCTTGTTTACTTGTTGTTGAGGAAGTATTATATCAATTCAAGATGAAGATTGGAAAGCTCAACGGGGACCTACTTCAACCGTCCGGAATAAGGTACGAGGTCTGATCCTTTAGTGTTAGACATTTTATTTCTATTGCATATTGGGAAAGATTTATTTATGGAGTCAAAGATGTCTGTTGTGGTACCCCAAGCCATAGGAATTTCTCTCCGTAACAGAATTGGTGACTCCGCTCGGGATGTCCCTTGTTTTTATTTGGGGTTTGCAGGCACAATGGGCTTGATATTATTGATTTGCTCTCTGTTTCTCCCTATTTCTGTGTCGCATTTTATAGTATGTTTGTCCATTGACACTCCCCTTTATTGGTTTGGCCTTGGCCTGCTTTTTACCACTGCCTTCTCTATATATGCGTGTTTTTGGCTGAAAGTCGTGTACATACGTGGATTTTTGGCTAAAAGTCATGTACATACGCCGGTGTTCTTTATACAGTCGCGTACATCCTCCCTTTTGGTGAGTTTGATGTTGTGGGAAGTTGCTGGGTGGGTTGTGAGTGTGGTTGGGTCTTCCTTGGGTCTGATGTTGTCTGTTGGATGCTTCTTTTGTGACCAGAAACCGATCTTTCATTGATTTTTCTTTGAAAGTAGTTTTAGTCATTTATCCTTTTTTGTTTTTCCATTAGTGCATTACTCTTTTTGTCTTGGTTTCTTGCTGGGATTGTCTTTTACA
>LPNX010079381.1:415491-665659 GCA_001517045.1 Pseudotsuga menziesii | reverse complement strand
TCAATTCTCCAAGATCACTAAACAACAACATCTAGGTGTCTATCCAGGGAGTGTGTGAAATCCTTGGTATAACCATCATTCTCAGGATCCTCCTCTCAAATAGGAGTTAAGCACGAGGCAGTGTGAGCGGTTATTGATTGGGATGACCCCTAGTCATAACTGAGTAGCACCGGAGATATTTCCAGGATTGTATTCGTATCTGGGGGCTCTTTCAAGAGTTTCAGACTTTGCTACCCTACCCATACGGTCAATCCTGCCTGCGACTGTCTGCCTGAGATTTGATTATATTGAGGTGACCTTAGTGACCTTAGCTAGGATATCAAGGGGGTACTTGTAGAGGTTATTCTACAGGTGTCCTGGCCAGGTAGAGGTCGGACAGCATAGTCGCTTTATGCGTTGAAGCTGAGGGCCACTATAATTGGTTACGTACCTCCGCTTGTAGTGTATGGGAGTTTCGGGCCTCTCCTAGGCGAGACATACCTGCTTCCGGAGCTCACATATCCTCCCCTTGGTTTGCTTGTATTTTGGCTGTCAATTTTTTTAGGAGTGTGCTCTTTGTGCGCTAGTTGGCCTTCGGGATCATGGTTACTTGAGTATATTTATGCTCTCTTGAGTTCGGGTCCTTTTATTTTCGGCATGCCTGGTATCTTATCACCAATCCTTGGTCCTTGTATGGATCCTGGTGTCAGACTTGGGGGCATCACAGCCCCTTGCCGTGCTCATAGATTTGGGAATGGTCATATTCTATCCTCCACTCCGTTTGTGGAGGATTTTTATTCCCTTCGCTCGGTCTTTACACTAGTGGTCACCCTCACTGGGATGGTAGTGTATGCGTGAATGTTGGGTCTACACCTTAGTTTCCTTTTTATGTCTCATCGTTCACCACATTGTTTCCTTTGGGTGATGTTGTCATGATAATACTCCCTATATCCTATAGTTTGGATTCTTTATTGACTATTTAGTGTTTGTGGGCTAATAGGGTTGTCATGTAGGGTCCAGTTTTGTACACTCTCTCCGAGGTCTTGACCCATTCGTGCCTATCACAGGTATTATGTTTGAACTGGCATATAGGTTAGGATTTCACATCCGCTTGCACTTATGCATTTCCTTATGACCATTCCATCTTAACCTGAGGTACGAACCCATTCCATGGTATCACGAAACCTTCATGCTGCTGTTAGAAGTGATACTGTGTGAATGGTATATCTTTCTTATACATGGGTGTCCTAGTTAGCTCCCTTTTGTATTTGGTACCCATGCTATGAGTCCCTTTTAGTCTCGCCATGTCCTTGAGCAAGAGCTTCATACTCCTCTTGAACTTTATGCTGCCCATTTCCCCGGGACTCCCTTATGTCAAGTTGTGAATGCATTATCATGAGCTTTTCCTGCCTTATTGAGCTTTATGTCAGCTCCCCTGACATTGCGTTTCAGCCATATAGCCTGAGCTTGTCTCATGTCTAGCCATGCAGAGCCATTTTTTTTTATATCCTTCGCAGCTTGATTCCCTTTTTACCGGGAGGGGATTTTCCCCCGAGTGTCGATATCCTACACATGTATCCTTGCTTTGAGAATAGGTATGTTCCACTGCTTGGAACTAGTTTGTTTTCCCTTATGACACTCGTCTCCTGCTAGTTTGTAACTATAAAGCTAGTTTATTCTTTTTTCAAGCTTTTCAAATAACTGAAAAAGTCCAAAAAAATAAAAAAACCAAAAAAGCCGGACAAGGAAAGATGTTATCTTTTGGCAGCTGTCGAGTTGTGTCACCTTCGAACAGAGCACTGTATATCACATTAATTGGTTGGGTTATAGTTTGACTTAGGAGTTGTACTCTTTATCTGATTTTATCTCCACCGACTGGTTAAGCTTCCAGTCCCTATGGAGCCTCTGTTCATGCCTCCTGTGTCATAGAGATGTCCCAGTTTATATATCGAGTCTATGCTACCTTCATTCAGTCACCATATGCCATTATGCTCTTGTTCGAAGGAAGTTGAAACCTGTGTCGGCCATTCCTCAGTTATCTTGACTTTGCATGTCGGCCATTCCCGGTATAGTTACTGGTTCGTGCACTTTATGATCGAGTCCTTCCACATTAGAAAGCTTTGCTGAGTACCTCATGTTGGATGATGGGGGATACCTTAATTCCCTCCTTCCAGCGGATTTCATCCCATCGACTTCATATCATTTATTCTGGGATTGGAATCTAGAGTCCTTTTGAGTGCCTTGCGAATTGCAGTCATCAGTGGCAGGTTCTCTCGCCATCAACAGTTTCTTAGTAATACATCAATGTCCCCTGATCGATGGATTCTCTCAAGTTTTTGACCTCAACACATCTATTCACACTTGTTAGTTTTCACTCTAGTACCTTGATTCCCATTATAATTTTCTATGGGTAATCTTGCCTCTGTTAACGGTATACATCAATGACTGGTAATCAGACAATGGACTACTATGTTTGACCTTGACACCTCTATTCGCATAGTAGGACATGTACTCATAGCGGTTTGTGTAGAAGACCTTCCAGACTGGTGGCATCTCTTATATTCTACCTCTTTGATCGTGCCAGTGTTCATGAGATTTCAGCTCTCGTGACTTGATTCCAGTGTATCTCAGACATTTCCAACCATTATGGAGATCTTGATCTATTGTATATCTTCAGCCATTTTGGAGATCATAGTCTGTTGTATATATTCATCATGGAGATTCTGATCTATGTGTATTGTACGTGGCGATGACCACATATGTGATATCATGTATTATGCCTATTCATGGCCATTGTACTCTTATGTATCCGGAACTGCTATATGTACTTGCAGTTGTATGCAGAGTTGTATCATTGTACTATGTTGATCGGGTGGCTGGTCTTCCATTTGGGATCCTTCATCACTCCATTTCTGGGATGGACTTATAATGTATTTCGGCCATCGTATGACCCCTCTGACGTCACACATTAGGGGGCATCTGTTATAGCATATTTCACCACTCTAGGTGAATCACACTTTGTATGGCCTTCCCCTGTCCCGCTGCAGACTCTTTAGACCCCGTGGACCATATTTTATCCTTTGATGTTTCCTTGATCATCCCTAAAAACTATATAAAAGATGATATACGCAGCTTTTTCCACGATAATCGCGTACATACGCGATTTTGACCCCTGTATCCGCGTACATCGGGATGTGTGCATAGTCCAAATCCTTTTGGAGTTTTCCTTGACATGGATCCGACTCATTTGACTCCTAGCCTTCCATATGCCTTGAGATTTCTCGGATTCAACCCTTCATTATCCCTTGTGAAGCTATATAAGGAACCCCTTGGTACATTGAAGGCAGATAGAGAGATTGAAAGCAACGAAACTATAGTCCATTGTTGCCGAAATTTATGCTTGAGTCTACATCCCTTTGTCCCTTTGGAGCACTATTGTGTTCTTCCCAAGCTTGTCTTTTGCTAGTGAGCTTCCTATCTAAGTGATGGAGGATTGAGGTGGTGGAGGCCCAAGTGGGGGATTCAGTTTCTCTGATTCGCAGACGTGCCGTCAGAGGTTGTATCTATCTTGTAATCTCTGATTTATATTAATAAGAACTATCTTTCCTTGTCCAATGATGTGTATTTGATTGAATATTGTATCCATTGGAATATGTAAAATGCTTTTACATTATTGATTATATATGCTAGAATAGGTCTAACACCATGATATATAGTATGCTTGTCTTGTTTACTTGTTGTTGAGGAATTATTATATCAATTCAAGCTGAATATTGGAAAGCTCAACGGGCATCTACTTCAACCGTCCGCAATAAGGTACAAGGTCTGATCCTTTAGTGTTAGAAATTTTATTTCTATTGCATATTGGGAAAGATTTATTTCTGGAGTCAAAGCTATCTGTTGTGGTGCCCCAAGCCATAGGAATTTCTCTCTGTAACATACCCTCAACCAAGAGGCAGAGCCAATCACTGATATTGTCAAACCTATAGAAGAACTGATAGGTGTTAATAAGGAAAATACAAATGAAATTGGAGAGCATGAAGATGATTTTCCTACTCAAAACCAACCAGGAGAAGAAGACATAGAACCAGGTTGGGAAGAGAAAGATGACACCCCACCTTTTCTTTTGACCCTAGAAATGCTGAATCACAATGTGCATAATTGCTTGGTAGATTCTGGATCAGCAGTGAATGTTATGCCTCTGGAGATTTGGAAAAAGATTAAGGGAAATCCAAAGTCCACATTTTGTGAAGTAACACAATTAGACAGCTCGGGTTTCAAAGTAGTGGGAGAAATGAAAAATGTCTTTATTCACTTGTCTGCAAACAACAAGATTTGTCAATTTATTGACATCACTGTGGCTGACATACCTAGTGGATATGGGCTTATTCTCAATAGAGATTGGTCTGCCAGGTTAAAGGGCTATTTTTCTTTAGATTGGTCTCATTTATTGTTTCCTCTCACAGGTACTCCAAATAAGATTAAGATTTCGAGAGATCCTTATATGAAGTATACTGTCACTAAGCTAGGGGAAGGAAATGGATATGCTGATTCTGTCTTGGGAAACTATCTGACTAAGTGTAAGCTAAGACATCATACCTCAAGCAAGGCCAGTTCTATGACTGACACTCAGCCTGAGCTCCTTCAACTTCTTCAAGATGTAAGAGATGATTGTAGGATAGTAGACATGTGTTCAGTTTCAAAACTAGCCCAGCTAGACCATGGTTAGATATCTCATGTCTATGATCCAGCCCTCCCTTTAGCTCTCTAGATTTAATTTTTTTTTTCAGGAGTGGGCGAAATTTTTCTTTCTTTTTGTTTTGTACATAAATAAAGTGTTTTTTGTTCTTTAATGCTTTGATGCTTTTTCTTTTGATTATTTGATTTGATGCTGTTTTATTTTATTGCTTTGCTAGCATTTCTTTTGGTTTTGAATAAAGAGGCAAACTTTTGGTTGCAATGGAAACATCAGGGTTCTTTATTAATTGAAATCTTGAGCAAAAGACTGTGCTTTAAAGTATAGAATGTCTTCTAGTAGCATTGTTCCTAATTGGCAATGCATTCATTGAAGTCTTACTTAACCCCTATAAATAACTCAGTTGTAAAGAGGTATGGAATACTATTTCGAGGCTCCATCCATTTCACATCTTAAATATCCAAGGGGGTGATAGCGAAAGACTCACGGAAAGGAAGCAAGGTGAACAGTATATCATATATAAATGATCCCATGCCATGATTTTAGAAAAGCTAAAAGCTATCAAGAGTCAAAACTCCTTAAAGAAAAACAATACATATCAAAGCATGAAGTACTAAATTGCCACAAGATACTCTCCGTCCCTAAACTGGAATATGAAGTACACTGTTCACACAAAAGGACACTATGGGATAGAGGATCCTAAATTAAAATTCAGTAAGAAAGGCATGTAGGAGGACTCATATCAAAAGAACTAAAGTTCAAAAGGCACAAAAGTGCAGTTGGCATGGGAATGAGGAACAAAAGGATAATACTGTTTACTATCTGTTACAATCTTGTGGTGTCCAAGCTAGAAACTACCTAAGGACAGGAAAAATAAACCTCACTAATTTTGGCCTCAAAAGAGTTATTCAGACTTGCAATATTTTTGATGTTACCATTTCCCAAAGAATAGACTACTTCTCAATGGTTTAAATGCTTAAGTTGGCCAGCCCAGGGATACAAACATCTAGAAGATTTCAACTTTCATTCAGACAGTCTTGCACTAGGAAGGAGTTAATTCAGAAATCTGGGGTTCACCGGGTAGTCACCAATTGTTGTAGCTGCAACAAATTTCCCAAAATTCCAAAAAAAATTAGGACCCTCATTTTGCTTGAATTAGTTTGATTGTCTTCTTGGATTTGGTTTGAGAATGTTTCAGAAAGACTTGCTTATGCTTGGAATGATCTACAGCTGTTTTTCAATTTTCTAAATGATTAAGAATTTCAATGATTGATCAAACCTTCATCATTTGCCTTTAATTGCGTTTGAAGCATGCTTGAATCGAAAGGTATTTTGTTTTGATCCTCTGCCATTGCAGGTGAATCTTCATTTTGGTCTTCCGCCGTTGCGGAAGGAAATGCGTTTTTGTTTTTCGATCCGTCGGTCTTTCACGTCGGCGGCCTTTTTTGGTTTAGATCGAAAAGACTTGTCATTTCTTTCTCCGCCGTTGCGGATGGATTTTTAGTTTTAAATTCGACTTTGCTCTCGATCTGGTTAGCAAAATTGACTGGGTTTTGGTTTTGCATCGGAACCATTGTCACTTCTGCTTCCGCCGTTGCGGATAGATTTTCGGTTTGACTTCGATTAATTTTTCTGATTTCTTTGTTTTCACGTCGGATGCTTTGTGGTTTTGCATCGGAAGTTTTTCTGATCATTTCTTCCGCCGTTGTGGCTCCCAAAGAGGTTTAATGCCCGATGTATAAAGCGATCCACCAGTCGATGCATCAGTCTTTAGTCGCTTGCCCGAAGTCTTCTCTTTTCCGTCGTTGCGGCTACAAGAGCTCTAAGCTTTCCTAGCCTTTAAGTATTGTTGCTTCCAGTTTAAGTCCCGTTGCGGACGTTGGAATGCTTGACGGTTCCGCTGTTGCGGATGAAGGAAGCACCGATATTGCCGACGTGTTAACCGTTTTATTTCGATTCAGGCTTGACTCCCAGTTATCCCTACCGTTGCGGAAGGATTTTTGGTTTGGCCTTCCGCCGTTGCGGAGAAAAATAAGCTTTCAGCCTCCGATTCAAAACTCTCCGACGTCCGATTTTTAGTTTTTCCCACCATGCATTTTTCCGCCGATGGATTAATGCTCTGGCCATCCACCATTACGGAAGGAAGTTGGTTTTCAACTTCTGACCCAAAGGGAGTCCGCCATCCAATCTTTTACCCACCGCTGAAGTTTGGCCGTGTGTATATAAACGGAGTCGAGTTGTTGGATTATTCTATTATTGTTTTTCGACTATCGATCATTGTCATTGTCGCACTGTCATGTTCTAAATCTATTGAAGGACCCCTCGGTCGGTGTACTTGCATCCAGGTGGCAATTGTGGAATCCTGACCGTCATCGACCTGCCATACTCGCTGTATTGCCAGGTACGCTCTTTGTTTTTCCCTTTCCGTTTGAACTGTTGGTGGTTTTCTATGATGGTTTGCTTCCCCGGCCATCTTCCTTGTCCCATTCAATTAGACACCTATAAAGGTGGAGTTTTTATCCTTTTGACCATGGGGTGGGCCAGTTTAACCATGAACTAGTATTTTTCCCACGACTTTCTGTTTGCAACATCGCGCGTAGTGGATGGGAGTTTGGTGCAGACGGCCATTATGACGTCTACGCCAAGCCACCCTGTGTGTAATGATAGGTTTGCAGGGGGAGGGTTTTGTGGTTTTCTGTAGCATTTGGGGGTTTCCCTTTTACCTGTATCCCTGAACCCCATCCATTTTTCCTACGTGGTCCTGCGCAACCCAATTCTTGCTCAGTTTCGAACCCGGGTCGGGGAAGAGGGTGTACCGCAATACATAATTCTGCACCATAGTTTGCACGGGGGTTTTTCTTTGATCAAATGCACCCTAGAAACCCGCATCCTTGAATAGCCAACATTTAGCCGCACTGTTCTGCGCGTAGTTATTTTTAAACCCTAACCTGTGGAGGGGATACGTCATGGCGTTCATTTTGTTAACCAGAAGTCGCAAGGGTAGTGGTGTTGTTAGAAGCTTCATTTGAGGGCTTGCATAATTTTCCCCTATCTGTCCCGCGCAGTGTTTTGATAATGGCACCCATAGAGAGCGAGAGTTTTCTTCGCGATAATGTAGATGTTTTTCCATCTGATTGCGTTGTGAGAAATGTTTGGTATTGGCAAACAGTGGTAGCTTGCATAATCTTACTGCATATAACTCTTTTCAATCATGCTAGACATAGACTAACTCACTGAACAATACGCATCATGTTTCAATAGCTCTATTAGTAAGGTCATACACATATGTTACCTTCGTTAACTAATTGATGTCATGATACACATAAAAGAAGTAAAACGCTGCACATTGTCATATAAGTTTCTGCAACTGGAATTGCTTAATGTTACAATGTTATATATGGCAGGAAGAATTCAAGCTCACAATGTCAAAGAGACAAAAGAAGAAGGCCCCTGTGGTCGAAGAAGAGCCAGAAGTAGAAGTGGTCACCAAGACAGAATACGTATATCAAGACACTAAATGCATTTCTAGTGTGGAACCTGAATACCAGTGGGGGGAAATCTATAGACTGATTACCCAAAGAGAAGTTCCTGACATGGGTTAGAATAAGAGTCCATATATGCAAACATTGAAAGATCTTCCCTTATGAAGGTCGCCACCAAACCAAACCTGTTCCCATGCTCTGAGGTAATTGGCTGGATTCTGCCCCGAGAAGATGTAACCACAATGATTCTGGAAAATGTTGAAAGACAGGGCTATGCTGCATTTAGCCCTGGATATGTGGCATTGGCTTATCACCTGCCAGAATCCCAAGCATTCTTATTTGATGATTGGCTGAATAGAATTAGAACGGACCTAGTAGAGACTCTTAAGAGAATGCTGTTGCAGGGAAAACATTACTGATACAGACCCACGGGTGAGTATGATACAGTGAGCTTGAGGGTTCCCTATAGATTTATAGCTCTGATGCTTAATAGGGTCTTTGGGAGAGCTTATGGCAAATTCTTCAAGCTACAGTGGATAGCCATCATTTTTCATGTGGCAACCCAAGGGACAATCTTCAACTGGGCCAGCCTTGTATCCAGCAGTCTTTCTTCTTGATTGGCCTCAGCCTTGGGAGGAGAGTCCCAGAAAAGGTCTGAATTTTATATGAGTTCAATACTCATAGACTGTATACTATGCAACCAGCCTTTCCCTGGTCTCAGGAGCATCTGGGATAGGGAAAGAATGCTTGTCTATGCTGCTTATAGACCATTGTGGGCACACCAGTACCACAGCCATTACAGAGAAGTCTGTGAGCACTTCATTATGCCACTATACACACTCATTTTCTAGAAAGAGTGTGATTGTATGTCGGAGGAGGCCATGCAAGTGATACAAGATTATGCAGACTACTATTTAACCGAACATGGCATGTACTTCAAGATGTTTGGAGGCTCGAGAGCACCTTCCCTACTGCCAAAATATGCAACTGATTACATTGTCCATAAGGAGGCAGTCAGACAAGTGTTATTGGATGAAATAGGCAACTTTCTGTTCGAGCATAAGAAGACTGCTTATCCTCCCTTGCCTTTTAGAATAGGAAGCTACAGGTTCGCTAAGGTGAAACAAGCTGGTGAATTCGTAGAGGAGTTGGAGAGATTCCATTTTGGTGAGATGCCATACCACATAAATGACTCCCATGGTAAAGTTGCGGAGCATTGTAAGGAAAACAAGGTGCATTTCGAGTATACTCACCATTTTGATAGGGAAGAATCTATCTTCCGAAATGCCCTGAACATGATAGCACTAAAGAGAATATTCACGAAGAAAATCACCACCAAAGGTGGAAAGGGGGATGAACAGGCTAAGGCTGAGGAAGAAGCCAAAAGGAGAAATGAAGAAGCTCAGAGGTTGGCAAAAGAAATTGTAGAATGGCTGCATACTGAAGAAGAAGGGAAAAGAAAAGTAGCTGAAGAAGCAGCTGAGAAAGCCCAGGAAGTAGCTAAAAAGGCAGAAGAAGCAGCTAGAAAAGCAGCAGAAGAAGCGAAGAGAAAGCTCTATGAGGAGCTGCAAAAGCAGGAGGTAGAGAGGTTGAAGATGACACAGACTAAGACAGAAAAGTAAGCTTCTAACATAGCTGGAGGGCAGACCCAAGATGTTGAGAACCCCGAGGATCAGGACCCACAAGTACTTACTGCCAACACTCCCATGGTCCCCACTCTCAAGATGGTTCCTTTTGTTCAGAAGAAAGGGGAAGAAATCCCTGATTTCAACACTGTATATTATGATAGGGAAACAAAGAGAATAATAAAGAGAACAGAGAGGAAAGTTGAGGCGGAAGGTCTACCTGGTAAAATGATAACAGATATGGCTATTATGTTAGGAATAGACCAAGATCCAAGATTCACCCTAAGAGCCGGGTCTGCATTTATCCAAGCTTCAGAGGATAATGTAGGCAAGATAATAACTGACTTGGAGCAGTCCAAGAAATCCCTTGCTCAGTTGAAAGATACATTAAGGAAAGAGAGGGAAGAAAGCAACAGGCTCAAGAGGAAATATGAAGATATACAAAGGGAAATGAAGTCCTCAAGAGCTGAAGTACACGCCCTCCAAGGATAAATACAAGTGCTGGAAATGACACAGGAGTCTCTGGAGAGAGTACAAAAAGAACACCAAGAGTTAAGAACTAAAAAGGAATAGGTACTGGCAAAGGTGGAGGAGCTAGAAGAGCAGCAAAAGATCCTCTTGGAGGCCAATGATCTGCACACCCAAGAACTGAAGAAGGAACACCATGAACATATTTCCTCGTTAACAACTGCTCTGGAGGAAGCAAGAAAATAGTAGGTTAGCCTCCAGCAATTCAAAGAGCATGTCTTGGCCCAAAAGGCCATATGCTGCAGCTACAGACTGCTGTTGAAGAAGAAAGATGTAGAGTGCTGCAGATCGATGGACGATTAGAAGAGATCTTGGAAACTACATCTTACTTTGTGGACAGATCTCAGGATGTCCTAGAGGTCCTAACTGCAAGAATGGCGAGTTTGGAGAACAACAAAGAAACTCCAGCAGAGATACCATCAAAAGAATAACAGGCCCTCAAGCGGGACTATAACCTAGTGGAGTTTTCCATCAACACTGCTGAAGATTTCAAGAAGGCAATTAAAAAGATGAAGGGATTATGCACCGAGTTTTTTAGAAGACTTCTCATTACCTACAACCAGTGCCAAGTAGAGGCCGAGAAGAGGCTAGATGATTTCCCAGACCACGATTCATTTATGGAGATGTTGCAAAAAAGACATCAGGATGAAGAAGCAAGAATGCAGCACATTAAGGCCATTGATGACCAGATTCTGAGAAGCGAAGTAGGCCATTCAGCAGTTAGTGTACAGATCTTGGAAGACCAGCTTCGTTTAAGCGCAGCTAGAGTGGAAGCTATAAAGAACCAGGCCGAAAAATTTGAAATCAACATTCAATTTTTGGAACCATGTGCATTTGAGGGCATTTCCTCTTATGCTGCGTCATGGAAGAAGTTTCTAGATTCTCAAGTGGGACCTTCCTCATGAAGGATCGGTCATTATTGTAATTTGTAACTATTTTTTGTAAAAAATTTAAGAAAAGCATAACGTTGGGAAACGAGGGGTTGGGAATCCCAAAGGTCACTTTGGGAATCCCAACAGTTTCACCCTTTTGTATAAAGATAGAAATCTTAGAAGGGAAAGGGACTTTTTCCCAGTTAGACTAGAAAGCAATATTGTAAGAAGAACTATTTCTCTTTGCAATAAAGAAAGATGGTTTTCCTGCTGGAGAAAGATTGGTGGAATTTCCAAATGTTATGCTGTGGATGACTGAAAGATGAACTATTTTGTTTTTCCAGTTTTTGTCCTTTAACCGTGAGATCGTTCTAACCCTTTGAACCTATGTTCTATTTTAAATGATTTCTGGTTCATTTTGTGGAAATGTCACCATTAGTAATGTATGCTACTTATGAAACAGTTGGCTATCTGATTGTTGAAATATCTTTAATCTTTCATGTGTTGTAGATAAGAATATCAGCTACCTGTAATTTCTGTTTATAATGCATGAATAATTCACATTACTCATAAATAATTCATATTCTGGCTCCCCGGGGATAGGTAGATAAATAGATAGTTAGTTCATTTCATTACTGCATATGTGATATAGATGCATGTGAGCCTTAAGACGAGATGTAAGAACCTGTGCATCACATTGTGACTACTCCTGCATCCTCATCACCTTGCATGGTTAATTAGGTATATGCATCTCATACATTAAGTCAAAAATACAAAAACTCGTTGGACTAGGATGCAACCGGTAAAACCTTTGTTTTGTTACTTGACCTACGGTATCCGAACCGTAAACCGGATGGATTCCCTACACCAAACAGTCAATGCACTAGTTGGGAATGTTGACTGGGGAGAATCCCTTACTGTTGTCGCCTGAGAATTTCCAGGCCTCAACAAGTTCTTCTCACACCCATCTATGAGTTTGTCATCCTCTTTAGGCTTTCATCTTCAATCCTGTAGAAAAGGTTAATATCTTCATCACTCTAACTGTATGTTTTATCCCATGGGTACTTTCTAAGCTTGTACAAGGCCTTATTTAATTTGCACACATGAGTATGCATGTCATGTGTCTCAATTCCCAATGGCTGCTCTACGCATACTTCCTCCTTGACTAGATCATTCAAGAATGTTATCTTGATGTCAACTAATGTATCTCCCATATCATACCTATATGTATGGATATGATCGAAGTGTACCACGTTACTGGTGCAAATGTCTCTTCGTAGTCTATTCCTTCTTTCTGTGAGAAGCCTCATGCTACGAATTTTTCCTTGTATCCCATGATGCTGCCATCTGCTGCATCCTAGACCTTGTAGATCCATATGGAAGACACTACAAACTTCCCTTTAGCTCTTGAGACCACATCCTAGACATCATTCTTCTTGAACTGGTACTCTTTTATCATAGTCTCCTTCGCTTTCTTCTTGGCTACTTCTTCATAGCTAGAAGGCTTTGCATCAATGATGTCGCTCAACAACATTGCATAACTAGAGTGTGGTTGAGGCCTCTTTATTTCTTTGTAATTCTCACCATACTATTCATCATCTTGGATTATTTCACATGCCCAAGGTGGTCTTCATCTCTCGAGTTGGATCTATCGTTCTCTTTATATTCTTCTGAATCTCCTTCTTTCACCATCGTTTCTTTGACCCGGGAAGCTTAAGGTTCCTCTTTTGAACTGTCATTACTTGTTCTTTAGAATGAACTACAAGTCAAGTCTAGTTGTATGATTAGAAACATATCATAATTTCTAAAACATATTAATAGTGACAAATATATGTCACATAGCCATGCGACTATTTTAGCCAATGTTACAACATTCATCCATATCATGTATACATACAGTAACTTCTAGATGCATTCTACCCCAATGTTATTAAGAGTGTGTACTACTCCTAATATGCCAACAAAGAGATTTCAATATAGATAAATAGTAATGGAATGTTGTACACCATCATTAAATTCTTACCAATTATGTGCAATTCAGTAGTATAAATGCAAAATACTAAAACATCAACTGAATATAAACAAATATATAACCAAACAATATCATTAAATGAAAATTGAATACTTATGTTTATTTGTTTCATGGTTAGACTCCTTCTTGAGCCTTCAACTTCATCATCTTCTTCATTCATAACAGCATCATTACTTATCCAAATTCTAAGATGGATAATAGGTTCTTTAAGAATTGAGTCCTTCATAATCCTCGTCAGTTGAGGGATGTTCTTCAAATCATTAGAGCTTGATATTTAGTTTCTCCCATCTTCTCTTCTCTTATTATGAGTTGAGCTTCTTCTTGTGTGCACTCTTCTGAGAGTCTGCTCAAGGTAATCACTTCCTTCTGGAACACATTGCTTGAATGAGTGAATCCCATGATATTGGGAGGCCATTCAAGGTCGTTATAACAATTTCTTATTCTTCTTCGATTGATTTTTCATAGCATCGAACAATTCCTTTTGGTCTCTTCAAGGATGACACGTGAGAGATGAGATGATCTTTCATAGAATCTGCAATGATTCTCTTGGATATAGCCTTAGCCTCATGCCCCTCAGGCTCTTAGAATTTCCTTACTGAAATACTAATCCAAGTCAATTTCTTCAAGGATCACAGAGGTCCTATACTTCCATACTCAGCATTTTTCAAATTCACCAAGCTTGTCATGAAGTTGGGTGTGATTAGTCATTTTAAAATGAGAACCTCAAATGTAAATAGAAAAAAATTAGATCTTACCGATTTGAGGTGTCCGACCTAGTTTCGGACCTAGATGATCTAGGTTTTGTTAGAAAAACCCTATTTTTTCAAACTTATGATTGGATAGAATTATTGGCCTCTTCAAGGAAAACTGCCCAATGTGCTTCCTTTTTTAAAATAGTGGTGGGAAGCTCCCGAAACAGTAAGCCCTAGTTTTCCAATTTTCTGTATAAATGTTTGAAATTGATTATGTTGTATCTCCAAAGTTTCAGATCCTTATAGTCTGAAACTTGTCACTAATATATCCTAATAAGTATTCTTTCCAACCCCATAGTTTAGAGAAGAAATGGATTCTCCAAGTGGTCCTTATTCTGATTTTCCCAAGGTGAATAATCATCATAGCGAACTTGTATGGACTTCCATGTGTCACTGTTTCACGTTATAGGTATGAAAATAGTACCACATAAACTATATGTTGTGCCCTACCAGAAACATCTTGAGAAATTTTGTTTGGACCTTCCTATCCCTAGCTATAGAAAATCTCCCTAGGTCATCTGTTTATGATTGTATTCTAGAGGAGGCTCGAACCCTTATTTGGAGGAGTGATATCTCCTGAATTATAGCGAATATGAGGATGAAACTTTTACATGAGTTATATCAATAATTTCTCTTCATCCTGTAAAATTTTTAGCTTCTGATCCTTCTCCAATATTGTGTTATAGAGAAATTTATAGAATGACTAAATTTAATCTTCTAGGGTTTTCAAGCATGAAACCCTAATTTCCATTAGCTACCATTGTAACTATATTTCAGCTGCTCATTGAAACTTCTCTAATTCAAAAACTGCTACCACAAATATATGGGCCCTAGTGAGGTGAGTTAGCCTAGCCCTCCTTGCTTGATGATCTGTGGAGAGAACACCTTCAACTAGGAAGCCCTAGTTCTCACAACTACACAATTCCTTCTTTCAGAGAGGCTTTGATACCATGTTAAATTTTCTTAAGATATGATTATATTATCTAGGATATTTATCTAAAAGAATAACAAGTACAGTCAAATGCATAAGATATAAAACATACACAAGACATAAATATTTTCATCGGGGAAACCATAAAGTAGAAAACCCCACAAACTTATTCAAAATAGTAAAATGATCAAAAGCAGTAATAATAATGTTCACTAGCTATATTTCTCTCCTCCTCTGTCTATCTCTCTCTCTTATCCACCTCAGAGAGTGTGTAAGGTGTGTATAAATTAGGGAGAATGCCTCCCTATTTATCCCTTTCAAGTCACTGAGAAAATATAATACTCGAGCCCACATGCCATCTGACATGGGGACCACTTGTCCTAGAGAGACCACAATTACATATTACATGATCTTACACTGGGGACTATTTCCCTGACTTAAAATGGAGGTTCTACCTCAAGGTCTAGACACAATTTAGACATCCCGTAAAGGGGTAATACACATCCCCAATGAGGGTACAACAACATATAATGATAATATACATGTAAATATATTCCAAGGTTACAAATACATCAACACACCATTTAAATATTGCAACTGTACCACACCTCCATTGGTAATTAAATTGATAACATAAGGACCCAACCAATGCATTTGCAACTTACATTGATTTTTCGCACACTTATTGTAATATAGCTATTGGAGACATTTACCATCATACACACTCTTTTGGTTAGATTGGCCTAGTTAAACCACTATCCTAAGTATAATTGACATTAATTGACATCAGTGGAGCATTGATTTCCATCATCCAGTCACACCCATGCCTTCCTACAGTCAAGGAGGCTAACTTAGCCTTATCCTACAGTCAAGGAGGCTAACTAGAGCACTCCGGGGGTGATTTGAGTGACATTAATGCACCTAACTGTTAACTGGTGGTTAAAATCAGTTCAACCAGTTAGTTACACTCAGTTAAGGTGCCTCCTATCATTAAATATATTATTTAATGATTATTCATTATTATTTAATGATCTGGACTCAACAAGGCGCCTCCACCAACTTATGATGGTCAGTTCAGCTTCAGGTAACCTCATCGGGGTTCATTGAAGTCATGGAGGACTAGCACTTGATGGTTGGCTTTCTATGACATGTGTTTGATCTCCTTCATTTGAGATTCAGTCATTTATTGAACTATGAATTCAGTTAGGGTTTGGTGAGTCAATTAGGGTTTTGGTCAAGTGGTTAACTGAGTGTGATTGAATGGCTAAGAGTTAGTTAAGCCAGACTCACTCACTGAATTCAAATTGTCTCCTTAGGTATTCGAATTCTTTATGGAGTTAAGCTATTGCTTAACATTGGTATTGTAACCATTCATTGTTTATTAAATATATAGAAAGGAAACCAATTCCGGTTCCGATTAACACCAATTCATGAGTATTTGTTAATTATTCTTTGATGATTTTGATTCCTAGTTCCTAGATCATGTGCAAGAATTAATATGGTATCAGAGCATATGGTGGGACGAAGATCAGTATCTCAAAAAAAATATTTTTGACAGATTTCTCCATGAAAAGTGAGCAATAGCTCAAAATTCCAGCATTGCACCAGAAGCCAAGGCTTACCACTCAATATCCCAAGTAAAGAACTTGCTGATCAATATTTCTTGATTGACTATGATGGGTTTGTTGAAAGCCTAGAATGTGCAGGGTGTCTGACCTTATTTTTCCCTTTCTGTTTTGATTTTCAGGTTTCTACAGGTGAAGCATTCACTACAGCATATCCAGATGGCCTCCTTAATACCTCTGTTGACTCCATACAATTACCACTCATGGAAAATTAAAATGGAGATTCAGCTGTGTTCCAAAGAACTCTATAGAGTCTCCATGGACACTGAAGTTGAGCTAGGATCCGCCATAGAAAGATCAAGATTCTTGAACAAGAAGGATGAAGCCTTCGTTTTCTTGTGCCTCTCTATTTCTGATGACCTTCTCTTCCATCTTACGGATCTAAAGACACCAAAACAAATATGGGACAAATCGGAATCTCTATATGGAAAGCATGATGACTTGAGAGTTTACCAACTCGAAAATGAACTCATGTCTCTCCAACCTTCCAATTTCGAGACTCTGAATGATTTCTTTACAAATTTCAAGCATATTGTTTTCCTCTTGAAGCAATGCAAAGTGGAGAAGGATGATGATCAGCTCATCCTATCCATCCTCTCCAAACTTGGGGCTGATTATTTAGTTTTTGTTTCTACATTCCGTGCGGGAAGCTCACAATTCACGGATGGAAGATGCCTACACTCAATGCCTTCATTGAATCCCTAACTAATGAACATGACAAGCTTGTCCAGATGGGGATCATCCGATATTCCCTTGATCAAGCCCTCCATGTCTCGGGGCCCAAAGATGTGAAAGGTAAAGGAAAGCAGCAGAAAAATCAGAAAACTAAATTTGATGCTCCCAAGCCTAGAGTTAAAAATCAGCAGCATGATGAATCTTCTAGCTTAAGGAAGAACAAAGGAAAAGGGCACAATGGGAAATAAAAAGTTAGGTGTTCTTACTGCGGGAAGGGTTTTCACCCTGAACATTCCTACATGAAGAAAAATATTGATGAAGCAACCTCTCTCCTTGAGAGGAATCACATCAGTCTTCCGGAGAGCTTTCGAAGGAGAGATCACCAAGATCAGGAACCACAACATGAGAAAGGTCATGCCCTCATGGAAAGCACTTCGAAGTCCAAAGCATTGTTGATTGAAAGTGGAGCTTTGAATCACATGATGGCTGAAAAAGACTCCTTTTCATCCTTGGAGACTGGAAAATCCATCCCCATCTACATGGGAGATGACTCCACCATCATTTCTGAAGGACAAGGTACTGTAGATCTAGAAAATGTTTTTTTTTCTAATGTTTTGTATGTACCGTCTCTAGTAGCAAATATCCTTAGTGTCTATCAGATGAAACATACAGGAATTCCTAAGAGAGTCTCTTTTATCCCAAATGATGTTGAGATAATAGAAATTTCATCCGGGAAACTCATTGCAAAAGGCCTTGCAAATCATCATGCAAAATCCTATGAGTTCTCTCACTTTGTTGCGGATGCAAAGCCCACCGCTCTGTTAACTCATGTAAATCAAGTTAGTAGGCTATGGAATGAGAGGTTTGGCCATCTTAATTTCAAATATTTGCAGCAATTACATAAAAAATCCATGGTTTAAGGCCTCCCGATCATCAAGGAAACCACGGGAGTCTGTAAGGGCTGTGTGATTGGAAAACACCCTGAGCACAAGTTCGATCGGGGGAAGGCAAACCGAGCTACAAGAATATTGGGGGTGATACATTCTGATATAAGTGGTACAATTCCTATCACATCCATGAATGGATAAAGGTACCTCCTTACCTTTATTGATGATTTTTCAAGGTATACATGGGTTTTCTTTCTCAAAAAGAAATCAGAAGTATGTGAAAAATTTTCTGAATTGAGGGCCTTGATCGAAAATGCCTTTGGGCTTAAGATCAAGATATTGATATATGAAAATGGAGGGGAGTATGTTAGTAATGAGTTTATGTACATTTTCTCCCAAAGTGGTATTCAGTTCCAACATTCAATTCCCTACACTCCCCAGGAGAACGGAGTAGCGGAAAGGAAGAATCGGTCTCTCAAAGAGATGACCACCTGTATGTTGGAGTCAAAGAAGCTTCCTACAAATTTGTGGGATGAATCCATGCATGCTGTAGCATAAATTTAGAATAGGGTTCCACATTCATCTATGAAATAAAATACTCCTTTCGAATCATACTTCGGACACAAGCCAGATGTGTCGAACCTACGGGTGTTTGGGTCCACTGCATGGGCCCAGATTCCACTTAATAAAAGAAGGGCTTTGTAACCACAAAGCATAGAATGTCTATTTATTGGGTATCCTAATGAATATAAAGGATTCAAGCTATTGGATATCAATACCAAACAAATAATCGAGAGAGAAGTGTCAAGTTTGATGAGCCTCTTCAGGAGGTGGAACTAGTGAAGGAGAAAACTGTTGAATTTCCTTCCTATTCCACTGAATATTTGGATGATGAAATTGGGGGTGATGACCCCGATTTGGATCCTTTGATTTCTGATATCAATGTGCAACAATAATCATATTCTGAATCATAACTTGAAGTTCAAAATCATCTTCCTACATGGGCCCAAAAGACACTCTCCTCCGCAGGAGACAACATTGAAAATCCGGATGATCCAAGGAGAACCCGGTCTGATTTCCAAAGAGCAGGTATTACGCTCTCTTGTTCTGATAATTTTCTGTCTAAAACTTGATATTTTATGATTAGTTCAAATCCAAAATCCTACTACCATTCTAGGAATGATCCAAGATGGCAAGTTGCCATGGATGAAGAGATGAATTCTCTTCAGAAAAACACTACTTGGGAGCTAGTTTCTCTTCCTTCGGGAAGGAAATTGGTTCAATGCAAGTGGGTGTTTCAGAAAAAGGTTGTTGATTATGGAAGAAAATGAAAATATAATGCAAGGCGGGTAGCAAAATGTTTCTCTCAGGTCCAAGGAATGGACTACCATGAGACCTTTGCACCGGTTGCAAAAATGGATTCCATCCGCCTTGTTTTGGCTATTTCCGCATCCAAGCACTGGGTGGTACATCACATGGATGTTAAGTCAGACTTTCTACATGGAGATATTCATGAGGATATATACATGAAGCATCCTAAGGGCTACATCACTGATCCATCTTTGGTTTTCAAGCTAAAGAAGTCACTATACGGGTTAAAACAGGACCCAAGAGAGTGGTATTCCAAGATGGATGCCTTCCTTCTCTTGCAAAAATTTTAGAGATGTAGATCAGATCCAAATGTGTATTTATAGCAGAATAATGGTCATATAATTATAATTTTTTTATATGTTGATGAATTACTGATCACAGGTAGCACAATTGCCTCCATTTCAGCCATCAAAACTGCTCTCCACAATGCCTTTGAAATGAGTGATTTAGGGCTTCTAAAACAATTTTTGGGGCTCGAAATCGAGAAACATTCTGATGGGATTATGGTCATTCAGTTCAAATACATTTCAGACCTTTTATTCAAGTTTAAAATGGCTGAATTTAGGCCTGCACCATTCCCTTTCCTTTCACAGATCAACCTTGAAGAAGGAAAACACACACCTCCCATGGACTGCACTATCTATCAACAACTAATTGGTAGCTTGTTGTACTGGACACATTCTAGGCCTGATATTTGTTATGCCATGAATGCTGTATCAAGATACATGCAGCAGCCTCATGATATTCATTGGAAGGCATCCAAGAGGATCCTCCAGTACATTCAGGGAACCAGGACCTACGACATTCACTATGCTGCAAACTCCGAGCTAGAGCTGGTTGGATACACAAATTCTGATTGGGTGGGTGATTCTATTGATCGAAAGTAAACTTTTGGATATGTATTCATGTTTGGTGGTGGCCCTATTTGCTGGTCAAGCAAAAAGCAGGCTGCCATAGCACTATCTTTAGCAAAGGCCGAGTATCGAGGAGCGGTGAATGCTTGCATCCAAGCAGTTTTGGTTGCAAGGAATTCTTTTAGAGTTTGATTTTGGTAGTAATTTGTCCACTATCCTATTTTGTGACAAACAGAATGCTATTAAGATATCCATGGATCCAGTTACCAAGCAAAGGACCAAGCATTTAGAGATTCACATGCACTACATCAGGGAGCTAGTGCATGACAGGACCATCATTCTGTAATACTGCCCGACTGATGAGTAGATTGTAGACATCTTCACCAAGAGATTTTCATAAAATAAGTTCACTTACCTCTGTTCACTATTGGGGGTGAGTTCATTAGGGTGATCCAGACTACTTTAAGTGTTCATCTTGAGGGGGGGGGTTTTCCCACTGGGTTTTCCCTCTTTTCCTCACTTAGTTTGTTTTGAGCATTGTTTCAGTTTCAGCATTGTATAGGGTGACCTATGGCCTTATTTTCCAGGGCCCTAGTAGTTTTATGCATCTATGTTTTCTAACTCTTCCTGAGTATAGCTTAAGGGGGGGGTGTTGGAGACATTTACCATCATACACACTCTTTTGGTCAAATTGGCCTAGTTAAACCACTATCCTAAGTATAATTGAAATTAATTGACATCATTGGAGCATTAATTTCCATCATCCAGTCACACCTATGCCTTCCTATAGTCAAGGAGGCTAACTTACCCTTCTCCTACAGTCAAGGAGGATAACTAGAGCACTCCGGGGGTGATCTGAGTGACATTAATGCACCTAATTGTTAACTGGTGGTTACAATAAATTCAACTAGTCAGTTACAGTCAGTTAAGGCACCTCCTATCATTAAATATATTATTTAATGATATGGAGTCAACAAGGCACCTCCACCAACTTCTGATGGTCAGTTCAGCTTCAGTTAACCTCATCGGGGTTCATTGAAGTCATGGAGCACTAGCACTTGATGGTTGGATTTCTATGACATGTGTTTGATCTCCTTCAGTTGAGATTCAATCATTTATTACACTTTGACTTCAGTTAGGTTTGGTGAGTCAATTAGGGTTTTGGTCAAGTGGTTAACTGAGTGTGATTGAATGGCTAAGAGTCAGTTAAGGCAGACTCACTCACTGAATTTGAATTGTCTCCTTAGGTATTCAAATTCTTCATGGAGTTAAGCTATTTCTTAACATTGGTATTCTAACCATTCATTGTTTATTAAATATACAAAAAGGAAACCAATTCCGGTTTCGATTAACACCAATTCATGAGTATTTGTTAATTATTCTTTGATGATTTTGATTCCTAGTTCCTACATCACGTGCAAGAATTAATAATAGCAGCACCATGTCGGCTTGACGAAAGTGTTTGTTCTTGATGTGTTGATCATGCCATGATTTCTGGAGATGATTCTCAACATGTTGATGAAATCCTACTAGGAACCGATCTTCTTGTAGATGCACCAACTGAGCGAGGCGCTTTTCCAGCGCTCCTTCATCATCCATATATATCACTACTATGATGTGTAAACTTGGAACAATATACTCCATTGGCATAACTGATTCCTTCCCATACACAACTTGAATGGTTTCTTTGGTGTCAACCTTTTTCAAGTAGTGCGATAATCCTATAAGATCGCTGGAATATCCGAAACCCAATCATCGCAATTCGCATTGCATACTTTTGTGAAAGCATGCTCCAACACTTTGTTGAATGCTTTGACTATCCTGTTATCTTGTGGATGATACAAAGTACTCTTCTTGATTTGGATTTGGAACTCCTATGTTAGTGCATTGATGGTGTGATCGATAAAGTCACTTCCCTGATCACTCAATGAAATATTTGAAAAACTAAATCGAGTGATGACGTTTTCAAACAGGAACCTTGATGCTGTAGTAACATTGCAATATGGTATTAGTTCTACTTCCACCAACCTCGGAAGATAATTAGTTGTGGTGATAATGTATCATGCACCCGTCCTTTTCCGTGGTCGGTTGATAGGTCCCACAAAATCCACTTCCCATTTTTCAAATGGTCGTCGTGTCACCTAAGGTACTAAGGACATCCCATCCCTTCGTGAAGGCTTCCTAATGCATTGACATGCATCACAACTATTTGCATAATCTTCTGCGTCGCAATGTAGAGTTTGCCACCATAATCCTATGTGGAGGACCTTCTTAGAAGTTACGCGACCTCCATAGTGTCCTCTTGCAACCCCCTCATGTGCTTCTTCCAATATCCTTTCTTGCTCATTCGGTAGTACACATTGACACAATATCTCATCAGGTCCCATATTATAGAGTTCTTTGACAATAAATTGAGAATCCATGGCCTGAATAGCTAATTTCTTCTTCTAATTTGTGGTGAACCGCTTCGGTGCCATTCTTGTTGCTAAAAAATGAACTATCTGCTCATAATAGTCATCAACCATACCAACACTGAATAGTTCAACATCGGGTAGTCCATCCTCGATTTTCATGGGTTCTTCGCTCGTCTCAATTCACGACAAATGGTTAGGGTCTTGCATTCAAGCGACCTGGCATCACAATGATTTCAAAATCAAATTATTAAAAGAGTAGTAGCTAGCGACATATATTCCCCCCCAACAAAGGCTTATTCACCAGGCATTTCAGTACGGAATTATCAGTGAACATCTTGAAATGTCCCCCTAACAGATAGTGTCGAAACTTTTGTACTGCATATACCATCAAAAACCCTTCTCGCTTAGTTGTTGTGTAATTCCTCTCTGTAGATGAAAAATTCCAACTAGAAAATGCAATCGGATGATAAATATCCCCTTATCCTGGTTGTGCCAACACCACCCCTAATGTGATTGATGACACCTTGGCATGGGCATGAAAATCCTTTGTCCAATATCGGAATACCAATATTGGTGTGGTGACCATCTTATTATTCAAAGTGTCGAGACTCCCCTGACACTCGTGACTCCAATCGAACTACACATATTTCTTCAATAACTTCTCCGTTGATGTTGTGATTACAGCCTATCCTCTGATGAATTTACAATAATATCCCATAAGTCCCAATATCTCTCTAAGCTTCTTCACATTCATCGGCAGAGGAAAGTTAGTGATGAGTGCAATATTGGATGGATCAACCAACATTGCTTCGCAATATGGTGTTGTCAACACTGCTTAAATAGCAATCACAGATTGGCAAGATGATCCTTTACCAATCCATACACCGTCTAATCATCCATGTAGACCACCAAGAAGTTCTAGATAAATTCCTTAAACACAAAAAATATGATCCTAGAAAATATCACAGGTGCATTCTTGAGCCTAAACGACATCACCATGTATTGGAAGCATCCCCACTCAGTTACAAAAGTCATCTTATTCCGATATTCTTTTCCATTCTTGATCTAATGATACACAGAGAATCCGTCTATGAATGAGTAGACCTCTTGAAAACCTACTCTTTCCAACACTTCATCCGTGAATGGCATAGGAAAAGGATCATACAGACATGCATCATTAATCTTTTTGAGATTGACACAAATCCGGACTTCACCTGTCTTCTTGTCTTGCACCACCATGTGACTGATCCGCTCTGATTCTTCGACTGGTTCTATAATTCTTGCATCCAAGATTCTATCAAGTTCGGCTTTCACTTTCTCCTTATATCGCGTATTTAGGCGATATGGGCGCTACTTCCCTGGATTCACATTTGGTTTAAGTGGAACCTTCATCTCACCCAAATCTCCTAAGATCCCATTGATTTCACAGAATTTAGTCAAAAACAAGTCTTGAAACTCATGCAACATATCGGTGATCTTCGCCATAAATTATTCATCACAATAATATCTAATATTCACGAACTTTGGTTCCTCCTCTATCCCAATGTTGACCTTTTGAATACTCAATGGCTGGTGCACTTTGTTTGTCGACATCTCCAGTGACGTGATATTCTAACTTCCTTTTGATTATGGAATGTTGATGTTCCTTGCGTCATCATCGTTAGCAAGTCCTCTTGTTACATTGTAACACTCCATCATCGACTACATCATGGGTACTTCCTACGATTCTGTAAGATATGCGACCGAAACTACCTTCAAAACAACATCACAGATATTTTGTAGTGCACTATGAATTACTGGATCCACATCCTCAAAACTAAAGGTGTGACAAAAACAGATTATCAGTTCCTCCCATGTTATGATCTTTCTTCAAAGCTCAAATGATACACACCATTATCACGGCATTTCATCCAATGTGTGTACAAAATATTGTACCCACTCATCCTTTGGTCATGACACCCACATAATATGATATGCAATCAAATGATCACTAGGATCATTCTGTCCATCATAATTCTCACCTTGGTACTTTTCTACTTTGCCGAAGCAGATTTCCATAAACCTGTGATACCATGACCACCCATTGATCGATTTCTTATGTGCCTCCCACCAATGTAATGGAGTGGCATTCAATGCCTCATCCGACTCCAATAACCTCTTTGGTTCTAAGACCCTCTCATCAAAATCAACAAGAAATTCAGGTAAATTGGGAAATCCTTCATATGTTGGTAACTTAACAACCTCTATTGCGACTCGACGTAGAAATTGAGGGATTCTACCACATTTATGAATCAATACCTTATGCATCCAATTCTGCCAATTCTACAATGCCTTGTCAGAATCCTACGATGCAGAGCTAGACCTTTGCAATCCCAACTCTCCGTCAGCATTGGGAAGGACATAATATTCTTAAATGTTGTACACATGGTTCCATCCTCCTACAAATTATTCTTTGACTGGTTCTACATAGCTTATTCCTTCGATCATGAGGATATGACTATGATATTGTGGTTCTCAAAATTCATCACACACTTCTTGAAGTTGATCACCACCAAACTATCATTAGCCCATCCAATCCCTAGGAGCAAAGGGTAAGAAATTCCTTCCTCAACAATCTCAATAATATCAAAATCCACATAAGTCTTCATCCCTTTGATTTCTACTATTAAGCGCGGTACTCTCCCAATGGGTGTCACCTTGGCCTGGTTGGCCAATTGCAGCTGTACAAGGGACCAAACTAGCTGTTCTTTCCCATCTTCTCCCACGTTTGCTTTATCAAAATGTTGAAATCCGAGCCTAGATCCAGAATAACTTAATCTATGTTGTAATCCTCAATATGGAATTCATCCTCATCTCCTTTCTAGTCTTCTTCTTATCCACTGAATTCGCAGGAGACTCCAGTCGACCCTTTTCTAGTTTATATAGTAGACTAACAATCTCGTCTAATGCATCGGGATCTTTTGCTAGTGATAAACAAAATTCAAAGAAATTTTTCAGCGTACCATACTTCTGCGATGGTCCTGCTACAAGTAATGAATAAAAAACATGCGACATTTCATAAAAAGAAAACTTACTCAGATCTCATCTTATGGTATCGCATGATTCAAAGAACGTATCCTTCTCAGCATCGACATCAAATTGCACCTTTTTCTGACCCACCAATCTAACTTCGTAGTAATGAATTCAACATTTGTAGTTTGATCCCTTGGTTCTGCTAAGATCTTCTCGACTGCTGGCCCTTGGTTATAATTTTGTAGCAGATTCACTTGTCGATTTGCATTCCCATTCTGGTTCTAGTTCTGGTTCTAGTCCTGGTTTTGCAGTGGTGAAACATTCCTTGCTTGGCATTTCATAATGAGTTTCACACACTCTTCAACTGTATGATCTGTAGTGGTACAATAAGTACATTGTGACTACAGGTTTGGATAATCTTCCTGGTAATGCCCCAATACCCAAACATTGTAAAATTGTACAGGTCCATGACCTCGTCCTCCTTCTCGACCAAAAACTCCATTTTGTGCCCCACAAAATCCTCCTTGATAGCCTCATTATTGTTGATATTATGGTTGGTTGAACTGTTGTTGTTGCTATGGAGGATTCAGCTACTACTAAACATACCAATGTTGGGTATACTGCAGCTAAGTATACTGCGGTTGCTATGGAGCATTCTACATCTACTTATACTGCGGTTGCATTGGAAAAAATAGTTGTGGAGTACAAACTGAGGCTATGAATATGGTACAAACTACGTCTGTAGTTGCACCACCTATGGTGGTTGTTGCGGTGGCAGTCTCTCAGTCGATCGATGTTCTTCTTCCTTCACATAATATGCATCCATCATCCTCTCCTAGAGTAGATCATATGCTCAACAATCCTTGTCTTTACAACCAACAGATCGATAAATAGTACAATACATATTCATAGGTTTGGATACCATCTTCTAAATATACACACAGTCTTCATGTCGATGTCCATGAACTTGACAAATGTGACACCATGGCATGCCACCAATATGACTTAGCGGTTTTGGAGCTCTCGACAACAAATAATTTTGGAAATATGGCCATTGATCTTTATGATGTCCCTCTATGTGACATAAAGTACACCATATTTAGTTATGACACACACTTCCCTTCTTGATATCTTGTAAATGGATCCTCAGGTTCACCAATTACGACTGGATCTAGTTCATCCCAAAGCCATTTTCCCCAACTGGTGAGGCCTTCGACTTTCTCTATGTTGCAATCTTCTGCTGAATCAATGACATTATAATATGTAGTACTAATGCCTTGATGAGCCACTCCTTGTGTTGTATATGGCTCATTCTGAAAGTGACTTTCACCATCATCGTCTTAAATAATTGATCAAAATCCCAGACCGATTCATTTGGATATTTCTTGATTACTTTTAGTTTCATGATATATTGTGATTTAGACTTGCGTTTCCTGAATTCTTTAATAAATCAAGTTCTGATATCTGTCATAGTCTTTGTTGGGTTCCCTATAGGAACTTGTACAAAATTCATGTATTAGTCTAGTGCGCGACCTCGAAAATTTGTTTCCAACTGACCCTTCTTAAAATCACCATCATGGAATTGCTTTACAGTCCAAACTACTTCGCACAAAAACCAGTATTGTCAAGGACCCTCAATCCCATTCCCATGAAACAAAGGTAACTTTACATCGTCGCCCGCCATCCTGGTCCTTATTCCTATGTTTTTTGATCTCCTACTATTAGTGTGTTGATGACTGTAACACCCCGGTTTTGACCCCATTTGCATTACATATACATGATACATATATTGTAAATAATCATGGTGCGGAGCTAAAGGCAAAGGCCCCACCATCAATTTGGTTACGCTATGTTTTGGATTTGGAATTGTCACTGATGGTACATCGAGACCTAAAAACATACATATTAAAGTTGTGGCATCATGTAACTATGCATTTTTAATTAAATAACCCCAACCAGCTATGTTCACTGCAACCAAATTGAGAAGGGGCATGATTTCCTAAGGTTAAGGGGGGATTTCTAAACCTGGAACCATGGGGAAAAGCCACGTGTCAATCTTTAAACCCCTGTTTTATTTGAGGCAGTTAATGCTGGGTAGAGGTGGGTGGTAGGCTTGCCCCCACGTGCCTCCATAGATGGTTTAGTCATGCATGGGCTAGGAGTGGTTCCTCGTGCGCCATTTGGGGATGCTGACCATCTGTCCACTCTCTCAGATCATGGGCTGCTCGTTTTCCTCATGCAGAGCGGGGAATAAAATGTTTTACAATCCATTGTGTAGGGGTTCGCCCTTCCCTCTCTCACACCGATTTCTAGTCTGTGAGATCTTTTTCCTCCCATTCATGCAGAAAGATTGTTCCCTTTTTCCTATTTTGCGCTCCTATTCAGACAGGGTAATGTCTTGGGTGTTCATCATTGAACTTTGGTTGTTGGCTGTGTCTTTTCCCTCATGTACAAATTGGGATTCGGTTCCTTCCCCATTTTTTTGTGTAAATTCTCCAGTGATTGCATTGGGGATTGTGTGATGTGAGTTCATGGTTGTTCGTGGGCCATTGTTTGCCCACGATTGCTTGGATGTGTTTTTCCCTTGTGATTTGGCTATTGTAGGTTGCTATGGAATCGTTTTGGCCATGATAGGGCCAAGAATGATTCAGGGAGTTGTTTTACGCTTGTTAAAGCTTTAATAGCTGGTTTGTTGCATCCATGTAGTGGTTTTGTCCTCGAACTGCATTGGAGTGGTGAATGAGGGCCTGATGTGCTTGATAAACCTGGTGGTTTGGGAACCACACAAATAGAGCTAATGGGATGGATTTCTTCTCCACCACCCCTGAATAGCACTGGAAGGAAGTTTAGGGTCTGAGGGACTACGTTGTAGAGAAAGGACTAATTTCCTTGTGTTGGGTGTGTGTCGGTGTCATATAATTCAGGTTAGTTTTGGTGTATGTGTCCTTTGCTCCTCAATGAGCTCACCAGCTTAGCATTTATCCTTTCCCAGCTCTTGGATGGCCTGATAAACCCAACTTTGCTAGCTTGGATGAACTATGTATCCTTGTTGTGTTGTTATCATTGGCTATGTGTAAGCCTGCTAGTTCCTTATTCCTTGGGGAATCATGCCCGGCTCAGGGGTGGCAGCGTTGCTGAGAGATTAAGGACCACGCTGACCTATGGTTGAGTGGAATGTTGTAGTGACATAGCTGGTTGCAGGACAATTTCTTTATAAGATAAGTATTCTTTCCTAACTTGTGTCTACAATCATATTTACCATTGACGAATGATGATGTACATGTTGAATGTTGAATTATATATGAATGAATGTTTTTTGCTTCTTCTATGTATATGAATGATTATGCATCGTAGTATGTTTTCTATCTTTAAGGTTTTACATCATCATTATTTTTATGTATGTTCATGTTCATGGGGCTAGATTCCCGGATGACTTGGTGTATGGTAGCATCCTCTTCGTCGGTCGAAGGGTTGGGGACATTACAGTGTGGTATCAGAGCCCTGGTTGTAGCATGGGACTAAATGGGCCGTGAATATGCAGTGACAGAGCTTATGTTGCAGCATTTGGGCCTCAAAGGGCCATGAAAGATCAGTTAATAGAGGCAGGTTTCCTACTTCCCAGAAGAAACTAGGAGAAAATGGGTGAATGACAGGAAAATTTAACTTTCTAAGTGTGAGAATTGTCGACTCATCGGAAAAATTAGTGAGAAGTTCTTCTGATGCAGAGGATCCCTTAGTTTGAAGGTCACCCGACAGACGAAAATCGGAGGAAAATTGCAAAAATATTTGTGTTCGTCAGTCGTCGGCCCATCGGAGGAATAAGTGCAAAAGTTGTTCGACACAGTGGAAGAGTTAAATTGATGACCATCCGACGGAGGACAGCCAGCAGAAAATTTCACAATTTCACTAAGGTTTGTCGGCCGTCGGTGGAGGATAGAGGATGTGGGAGCCACAATTTCGTTGGAGATCAGTCGAAGACTGCCAAAATGACAACTCCAGTTAGTGGAAATAACCTCTGATGTTTAATTGTTGGTGATCGACAAAGAATAGGATATGGTTGAGTCAATGAAGCAGCAGAAAAGTTAATAAAAAAATTTGGAATTTTTTCTAAGTCATAAAATCGTCGCCGATCGACAATCATTAGTTGATCACATTGTCGATGCTCATATGATTAAGTTTCCAATGCGGTGAAAAGTTCAGAGACTACATCAGAAGTGATTATCTGATTGCAGACTGCTATTGTGGATGGCTATAGGACTATCCTTCCAATGGATAGAGCCCCGACCGCCAATGCCACAGAGGAAAGTCTTTCCGATAGCCAACGCAGCGAAAATTTTTCTAAGGAACGGGATCATCGGCGATTGGAAAAGAATAGTTGTTGATATCATCGCTGAATAGTTGTTGACATCGCCAATGAATAGTTGTTGAGCTTGCCGAGGATTAGTGAAGTGGATCGGCAAACATTAGCTGAAGGAAGAGCCGATGTAAGGAAGAAATTTCAAAAATTTATCTAAGTGTCGAACCCATTGGTGATCGGTGAATGATAGAGGATTAGAGCGCTGATCGATGGAAGATAGTTGATCGAGAATCCGCCATTGTGGCTGTTTAGTAGAAAATCCCTCCAATGGATAGTTGTTTCGACTGCCAATCAAAAAATTATAGTTGAAGGATTCACCGACACCGCGGGATAAGTAAGTGGTCTGGTCCGCCGATGGGCATCGAAAAAGTTTAGTTGATTGCGTGTCTGTCGTTGCGGAAGTATAGAGGACTATAGTACCTTCTGATGGGTAGAAGTCCCGATTGCTAATGCCAAAGTGACTAGAGGTTTCGATCATCGATAGGCTTATGGCCACGAAAGACACAGAAGGACCATTGGACACCGTTGTGGAAACCAAGATGACTAGCCACCAGATGCACAGAGCACCTGACCGCTGATGCGGCGCATAAGTTGGTTTCATCGCCGATTCAGTTCGGAAGGTTAGATGATTACGAACCTGATATAGCAGAATGAAATAGAAGAACAACTCGTTGATGAAATTTGGAATCTTAGACCACTACAGGTCTGATACGTCAGAGAAATATAGATGAACAGACTGCCGATGAGTAGTGGGGAAAAATTAGTGGTTTTGGCCACTGAAATGTCGGAACATTAGATGGGATGAGACCCAATCCTGTACAAGGAAATTTTGGGTTTTCGAAGTGGAATTTTTCTCAGCAAATTCGAACTGTTTTAGCAGATTCAGCAAACTATCAGTAGATTACAAGGCTGAACACGAGAGAGAGGAAATTTTTTGTTTTAAGCAAAAATTGTTGTTTTATGAATTTCTAGAAGAGGAAGGTAAGTAGTCACTGATTTATACTAATGATATGCATCTAACAGTTTGATACTAACACATTTGTAGAGTTATAGACACCTACAAGAGCAGTATTTCGGGTAGAACAGTGTGAGAAAGCAAGAGGTGGTTCAGTCATGAGAACCCATGACGGATATGATGCTCGAGATTCTTACGAGCGTGCAGGTTATTCCATGGGGGAAAATGTCCGTAATGGAAATGACGACATAGAGTCTAATGGAAGGATATTCTAGGAGACACCATCCGAGGTTGCAACAACCATGAGAATATTGATTAAAACCTAGGAAGAGCAGCATCAGTTGAATGCTTCCATGTTGCAGAGTTTGACAGACTTGCAGAGAAAGATAGATTCTGCACGAGGTACATCAAGACCAGAAGGTAGTAAGAGCAGCACTAGGAGGACGAGAAGGAATTCTAGTGGATCATCTGACTCTGAAGAATCCAGTGGAGATACAAGTTCATCTTCTCATAAAAGGAAAAGAAGAAGGCATCATAGGGATCACTCTCGGGGTGAATTTAAGAAAGATAAACCTCCTACATTTGATGGTGAGATAAATACTGGACACGAGGCTAAATCTTGTCTTCTTGAGATAAGGAAGTACTTTGAAGTGCAGGATTATTAAGGAAATATGAAGGCAAGAGTTTCCATATTCAATCTAAATGGAAGAGCATCCATTTGGTGGGAACACTTCAAGAAAGTAAAGAGGATCAGTGAAAGGAGACTGAAGTGGAAACAGTTCAAGAAGTATTTCAGGCAGAAATACGTCTTTGACAGGTATTATGATGACAAGATTAAGGAGTTCCATGAGCTGAGATTGGGACAGCAGACCATGGATGAATATGCAAATAAGTTCTTGGAATTGTTGAGGTATGTCCAGTACATCAGAGATGAAAAAGTGAAGGTCCAGTGGTTTCTGAGTGGATTTCCTCAAGCTTATAAAGATAGAATTGAGTTCATGAACCTAGAACTCTTGAAGAAGCCATAAGGAAGGCTAAGTATTTCTAAGAGCAAAGCAAAGGTAAACTTGATTACCATAAGGCATGGAAGGACAAGAAGAATGAGAAGTTTGATCAAAGAAAGAAAGGTTTTAAACCTTCTAGATTCAGGAATCAGCAGAAGCAGCCATCCCAAGCTACGAGTAATCCAATTGGAATGACAGGTGGAAAGCTTAAAGAGCCACAACAGAATAGAGGTCCACTCAAATGTTGGAAATGTGAAGGAACCCACTTGCGCAGATATTGTCCACTTGAGAATGAAAGTGCAAGGCCAGCTTATAACATTCAGAAAGCAAAAACAATGGGTCAAGTAGCAAGAGCTGTCCCTAGAATTTATGTAGCACTAGAGAACTGCCAGGAAAATCACCAGTCAACTGTGGTTGAAGTTGCAGGTAAGCTTGTTGAACAATATGTTTCTATTTTAATTGACCCTGCTTCTACTCACAGTTACATTACTCCTAGAGTAGTGGAGATTTTTTCTTTTAAGAAGATAAAGCATAGAAAATATTGGTTAGTTTAGCTAGCCACTGGGAATAAGAGAAAGGTCAGCGAAGTGGTAGAGAAGTGTCCATTGGTCATGAATGGAATGATCACTTGTGTAGATCTGAATGTTCTACCGCTTGGTTCCTATGATGTTCTCACTGGAATGGATTGGTTAGAAGCTCACCGAGTGAAGCTTGACTGTTATAACAAGACTTTTGAATGCACGGATGAAGAAGGAAACCCAGTAGTTGTGAAGGGTATTCCAAAGGTAATTTCAGTAAGAAAGGTTTCAGCAATGCAGTTGAAGAAGTTCTGTAGGAAGGGTTTCCAGTTGTATGCAGCTCATATTGTGGAACCAACATGATATGAAACTCCTAGGTCAGAAGACTATCAGGTGTTACAAGAATTCAAGGATGTGTTTCCTAATGAGATTCCACGACTTCCTCCAGAGAGGGACATTGATTTCACCATTGAACTTGTGCCAGGAGCAGCACCAGTGTCCAAAATACCCTACAGGATGAGTACACCAGAGATGCTAGAGTTGAAGATGAAACTACAAGAGTTGTTGGAAAAGAAGTATATCCAACCAAGTGTGTCTCCTTGGGGAGCACCGGTTTTGTTTGTAAAGAAGAAATATGGTACACTCATGTTGTGTATTGATTATAGATAGTTGAATAAGGTTACTGTGAAGAATAAATATCCTTTTCCTAGGATTGATGACCTCTTTGATCAAATGAGAGGATAAAAGGTATTTTCCAAGATTGACTTGAGGTCTAGATACCATCAAGTGAGAATCAAGGATGAAGACATTCATAAGACAGCCTTTAGGACAAGGTATGGGTATTATGAGTTTGTAGTGGTACCCTTTGGTCTCACAAATGCACCAACTACATTTATGCGCCTTATGAACAGGGTATTTAGTAAGTATTTGGACAAGTTTGTTCTTGTTTTCCTTGATGACATTCTTGTTTATTCTAAGAATGAGGAAGAGCATGAAGAGAATTTGAGACTGACATTGCAAGTTCTCGAGAAGCATCAGCTGTATGCAAAACTGAGCAAGTGTGACTTCTACAGAGATAGAATTCAGTATTTGGGTCACATTATCTCAGAAGAGGGTATATCTGTGGACCCTGAGAAGATTGAAGCCATTATGAATTGGCCTACTCCAAGAAATGTGATAGATGTAAGATATTTTATGGGACTTGCAGGAGACTATAGGAGATTCATTAAGGGATTTTCCAAAGTTACACATGCCATCAATTATTTGCAAAAGAAGGGGATGAAGTTTGAATGGACTTCGAAGTGTGAAGAAAGATTCCAGCGGTTGAAGCATCTTCTCACCAGTGCACCCGTGTTGAAGGTTGCAGATCCGAAGAAAGATTTTGTGGTATGTACCAATTCATGTGGACAAGGGCTTGGAGGAGTCCTTATGCAGGGAAACCACGTGATATGTTATGAGTCAAGAAAGCTGAAGGATCATGAGAAGAACTATGCCATTCATGATCTCGAGCTTGCAGCCATAGTACATGCTCTCAAGATGTGGAGGCATTACTTGATGGGTAGAATATTTGAACTTAGGACAGACCATTATGGTCTGAAGTATCTGTTTGATCAGCCTACTTTGAATGCTAGGCAAGCAAGATGGCTGGAATTTTTATGTGAGTTTGATTTTAAAATCAAGCACATAAAGGGAAAAGAGAATAAGGTAGCTGATGCACTCAGCAGGAAGATGCAAGAAATGCATGTGACATCTCTTAGTATTTTCCAATCAGATTTTAGGCGACAGATTGTTAATCATACTGCTGGAGATGAATTGTATGAGTAGGTAAAAGACAAATTGCAGCAGAAAAGTCTTGAGAAGAGGTATGAGGGATATAAATTGGAAGAAGATGGACTTCTCACTTATAAAGGAAGAATTTATATTCCAAGTGTAGCATATTTGGGGAGAGCTGTTAAGGATGAAATCCATCAAACTCCGTATTCTGGTCACCTAGGATATCAGAAGACAATTTCTATAGCTAGAAAGCAGTACTTTTGGCCAGGAATGAAAAAGGACATAGCTGAATACATTTCAAGGTGCATGAAATGTTAAGAGGTAAAGGTTGAGCATCAACATCCAGCAGGCTTGTTGCATCCTTTGCCAGTTCTGGAATGGAAATGGGAAGTTATTTCCATGGATTTTATTACAGGATTTCTGATGACTTGGAGACAACATGATTCCATCATAGTTGTGGTAGACAATTTGAAAAAGGCAGCACATTTTATACTGGTGAAGTCTACACATAAGGCTAATGACATTGCGAAGATCTTTGTGAAGGAGATTTTCAAATTGCATGGATTTCCTAAGGCAATAGTCTTTGACAGAGATGCCAAGTTCACTTCCAATTTTTGGAAGGGGTTGTTTGCATATTTGGGTACAAAGCTAAACGTCAACACTGCATACCATCCTTAGACAGATGGGCAGACAGAAAGAGTTAATCAGGTGCTTGAATACATGCTTCACATGTATGTGGTGGACAAACCAACCAAGTGGGAAGATTACTTACACTTGGTAGAGTTTTCTTATAACAATGGACAGCACGCATCCTTAGGTATGAGTCCGTATGAAGCTTTGTATGGAAGGAGGTGTAGAACATGAGTGACTTGGGATAATCCAGTGAACAGGGTTGTGCTTGGACCAGAATTGCTCAAGGAAATGGAGCAAGAGGTTGTAAAGATCATATAGAATATGAAAGCAACACAGGATAGACAGAAAAGCTATGCAGATAAGCATAGGATGAACAGAGAGTTTAGTGTTGGGGATCATGTCTACCTCAGAGTGAGGGCCAAGAAAAGTTCCTTGAAGCTTGGAAGTTGTGCCAAGCTGTCACCAAGATATTGTGGGTCGTTTGAAGTGCTTGAAAGAATAGGGCCAGTTTCATATTGGCTTGCATTTCCTGCTAGTACTAGAGGTCATAATGTTTTTCATGTTTCTTTACTTAAGAAATATGTACATGATCCTAACCATGTGATAAATTGGGATGTGATTCAGGTGGAACCTGAGGGAGAGTTGCAAATCGAGCCAATGCGCATCCTCGACAAGAAGGTCACAATGCTCCAGAACCGAGCCATAGGGTAGGTAAAGGTGCAATGGGAGCACTACAGACCTGAAGAGGCTACATGGGAGCTGGAGGATGCCATGTGATTGGCACACCCATTTTTGTTCAATTCTACGGAACACTGAGGCGGTACCAGTGTAGCATTTTGTTCAAATTTTGTAAAGCACTAAGGATAGTTCTATTGAAGGGGGAGGGGAATGTAACACCCCGATTTTGACCCTGTCTACATTACATATACATGACAAGTATATTGTAAATAATCATGGTGCAGAGCTAAAGGCAAAGGCCCCACCATCGATTTGGTTATGCTATGTTTCAGATTTGGAATTGTCATCGATGGTACATCCGGACATGCGACATACATATTAAAGTTGTGGCATCATGTAACTATGCATTTTTAATTAAATAACCCCAACCAGTTATGTTCACTGTAACCAAATTGAGAAGGGGCATGATTTCCTAAGGTTAAGGGGGGGGGTTGCTAAACCTGGACCCCATGGGGAAAAGCCACATGTCAAACCTTAAATCCTTGTTTTAGTTGAGGCAGTTAATGCTAGGTAGGGGTGGGTGGCAGGATTTCATGCACGCACCTCCACATCCATTTCAATCACGCACGAGCTGGAAGTGCTTCCTCATGCACCATTTGGGGATGCTGACCGTCTGTCCACTCTCTCAAATCATGGGCTGTTTGTTTTTCTCATGCAGAGCGGGGAATAAAATGTTTTACAATACATTGTGTAGTTGTTCGCCCTTCCCTCTCTCACATCGATTGCTAGTCTGTGAGATATTTTTCCTCCCGTTCACGCAGAAAGATTGTTCCCTTTTTCCTATTTTGTGCTCCTGTTTGGACAGGGTAATGTCTTGGGTTTTCATCGTTGAAATTTGGTTGTTGGCTGTGTCTTTTCCCTCACATACAGATTGGGAGTCGGTTCCTTCCCCATTTCTGTTTGTGTAAGTTCTCCAGCGATTGCATTAGGGATCGTGTGCTATGAGTTCATGGTTGTTCATGGGATGTTGTTTGCCCACAATTGCTTGGCTATGTTTTTCCCTTGTGATTTGGATACTGTAGGTTGATGTGGAATTTTTTTGGCCATGATAGGGCCAAGAATGATTCAAGGAGTTGTTTTACCCCTATTAAAGCTTTAATAGTTGGTTTGCTACATGCACACAGTTGTTTTGTCCTCAGACTGCATTGGAGTGGTGAATGAGGGCCTAATGTGCTTGATAAACCTGGTGGTTTGGGAACCACACAGATATAGCTAGTGGGATGGATTTCTTCTTCACAACCCCTGAATAGCACTGGAATGGAGATAAGGGTCTGAGGGACTGCGTTGCAGAGAAAGGACTGATTTCCTTGTGTTGGGTGTGTGTGGGTGTCCTAGAAGTCAGGCTAGTTTTGTGTAGGTGTCCTTGGCTCCTCAATGATCTCACCAGCTTAGCATTTAGCCTTTCCCAGCTGCTGGATGACCTGATAAACCCAACTTGGTTGGATTAGCTGGTCCGTTGTTCTCCTGATAAACCCAACTGTGTTGGCTTGGATGAACTGTGTATCCTTGTTGTGTTGCTATCCTTGCCTATGTGTAAACCTGCTAGTTCCTTATTCCTTGGGGAATCATGCCTGACTCGAGGGTGGCAGCATTGCTAAAAGATTAAGGAGCACGCGGGACTATGATTGAATGGAATGTTGGAGCGACGTAGCTGGTTGCGGGACAAGTTCTTTATAAGATAAGTATTCTTGCATAAATTGTGTCTACAATCATATTTACCATTGATGAATGATGATGTACATGTTGAATGCTGAATTATATATGAATGAATGTTGTTTACTTCTGCTATGTATATGAATGATTATGCATCGTAGTATGTTTTCTGTCTTTAAGTTTTTACTTCAGCATTATCTGTATATATGTTCATGTTCATGGGGCTAGATTCCCAGATGACTTGGTGTATGGTAGTGTCCTCTTCACTGGTCGGAGGGTCGGGGACATTACCATGACACGTCGAACAATTTGGTGTCGAGCTAGTATTTATTCTTGAGTGTGGCGTAGTGCATGAAGGTGTGGGCATGTTTTTTCTCTGGGCAGGTCTTTCCTTAGGCTCGGGCATAACTTGGTTGTCCCCTTCATCACTGTAGGGTAACTTAGTCCCTTGTGATGTTCTCTTGTAGCTTCTTGTTCTGGACGCAGTAGGAATGTTCTCAGTCCTCTACCTTTTCTCCTGCTAAAACCTTATCCTACTTCATATAATTCCAGACTCTTCCTCGACTTCCCTCATAGTTTCATCATAACTCCCATCCATCTACCTTATATCACTCCATCCAACCCTCATATTCGTGGTACCTGCAACCTCTGCACACTAGGACTCTAATCGTTGGAGTTCATCTTCAATATGAAGTTTGCACAGATAAGCATTTTAGTTGGCAATTGTAAAGACAATAGAGACCTACCTCTTGGTCTTCTGAAGAATTCCCTTTCTGCATCGCTATAATACTTGACAGTGTCGACCATGAACTAAGTGATGTATCATTCCAAGATGTTCTTAAGACACACTTCAAGATAACTCGATTTGCTGATGTCTACCTCCTTTAGCTGCTGGATCAGATCTCAAGTCCAGCAAGTAGGTCCACCTCCTTAAAAAATTGTCTTGCGATAGGTCAGTTGTTAGAATAATCAACCCATAGTTAGCTACCATAGACATTAATTAATCCATTTTTGTCTTATTTGCCTAGTTTCCAAAGTGGTCAAACTTGCTAAAATTGAGTCATGGAGCGCTTGGGAAACCACTTGGAATCAAATCTCCTTTATTCTTGGCCTTCCTAGTGCATGTCTACTTTTTCTGCTTTATTGCCTGTTTTTTCTGAGTTTTAAGGCAATTGGGAAAATTTGACTAGGTGAAGTTAACTTATTTTTTGTCCTCATCATCCTCCACTCTTTTCTCCTAAGAAAATCATGTATGAATTGTCCTTCCATCATCTATTATCTTGCCAAATTGATTTTTCCAATTCGTGAGCTCCTAGACAAGTTTGGAAACTGCATTATGCACCTATGGGGGATTTGCTTAGATTTAGTAAGCCTGCTTTTGACCAAATTTGAATGGCATCCTTATGCATTCAAATATCTCATGTAATTATTTATTGTGGCAGCCTATGACTTCACAGGGTTGGCTATTGTACACTTATTCAATATAGATTAGTGTTCTGCTCCATATTTAGTTTCCTTTGTGTGTAATTTGCATGTGTGATTGGCAATTTTTGTGAGTGTAATTGTTCTAACACCTAGGTTCAATTTCCACATGGTATCAGAGCCTTTGTAGATCGATTTCTATCCTTCCAATTTGTTATTATAGGTTTGACATCTTTGACTGGGAGCATTTTACTGACTGAAGGGACAATTTCTGAGCTATGGATCAATCTCAGAAGATCATCTTGACTCCATTTTACTTCTTTGAATGGAAAGAAGAGATGGAGATACTATTGAGAGTGAAATGCCTCTACAGATTGAATATGGAAATAGAAGCAGATCCCAATGCAGCTGCAGAGAAAATTAAATGGCACAAGAGGAGGAATGAGGCCTATGGTCTCCTGTGTCTGAGCATATCCAGAGACCTCCTTTTTCATCTTGATGGATTAACATCACCAAATGAAGTATGGGAGAAGCTTGTTGAGATTTTTGGTAAGATATATGAGATGAGGGGACATCAAATTGAAAATGAATTGATCTCCCTAAGTCCCAATAGCTTTGAATCCCTGCAACTCTATTTTTCCAAGTTCAAAGCGCTTGTTTTGCAGCTAAAATAGTGTGGGATCGAAAACGAGGAGGAGCAACTAGTTTTGGCCATACTCTCAAAGCTTGGCCCTGACTATTCAGTGTTTGTCTCCACCTTCCATGCCATAAAGTTGACAGTTCGAGCCTGGAAAATGCCTAGCCTTGCAGATTTCATGGAATCTCTCACACAAGAACAAGATAAATTGGTGATGATGGGCACCATCAAACCTTCCAAAGACCAAGATCTGGTTGATGGAGATTTGAGGGTGGATTCAAAATTCAAGAAGAAATCTAAGAAGCCACCTGAGCAAAAGAGAGATAAGAACAAGTCTCTAGAGGAGCCTCAAAGCTCCAAGAAGAACCCCTAGAAGAAGAAGAACAAAGGAGAAATGAGCAAGTGCGCAAACTACAGTAAGGGAAATCATCCTAAAAGCTCCTGCATGAAGAAGCAAATAGACATGCTGACCCAACTCCTAGAGAAGAATGGCATCTCCCTTCCTAATAGCTCAAAGAAGAGGTAAGGAGGATCAAATTCAGAAGACAGAGAGAGAGTTCATGCATTGGTTGCTGGCACATCAAGCTCACCTAGTTTCATCATTGATTCTAGAGCTTCAAGAAATATGGTTTCCACCAAGGAGGCATTCACCTCACTTGACATGTCGAAAGGTCCACCAATTGTACTGGGAGATGACTCTCTCACTGAAAGTTTGGGAAAAGGGAGGATTGATCTTAACCATGGTAATTTTAGCAATGTATTGTATGTTCTAGGTCTTGCCTCTAACCTCTTATCAGTGTATCAGATGAACCACACAGGGTCTCCAAAGAAGGTCATATTCTCCCCTGATGAAGTTGAGATCACAGAGATCTCAAGTGGTAAATTCATTGCAAAAGGAATTGCAAATCACACTTCGAAGGTATACATGTTCTCACACTTCCTACCCTACTCAAACCCCTCTGCTCTTCTTATTCATGCTAATGAAGCAAGAAAGATTTGGCATGAAAGATTTGGCCACCTCAATTACAAGTATCTTTCTAATCTTAGTGAAAAATAAATGGTCATAGGGTTACCAAAGATTAAGTTTTCCAAAGGAGTCTGTCAAGGTTGCATCTTAGGAAAACACCCAGAGCATAAATTTGAGAAAGCTAGTCATGAGAGAACCTCTGCACCTCTTGAGTTGATCCACAGTGATGTTGCTGGCCCATTTCCTTATATTTCAATGAGTCAGGACAAATATTTATTGAAATTCATAGATGAATTTTCTAGGTACTGCTGGGTTTACTTCCTGAAACACAAGTCTGAATTTTTTGGCCTCTTCAAAGTATTTAAGGCTTTGGTTGAAAACCAGTCTAGGAGGAAACTCAAGGTTCTCAGATCTGGAAATGGTGGTGAGTATGTCAAGTCTGAGTTCATTCAATATGGTGCAGATGCAGGTATTTAGATGCAGCATTCTATCCCTTACACACCATATGAAAATGGTGTTGCTGAGAGGAAGAACAAATCACTGAAGGAGATGGCAACCTGCATGATGGAGGCTAAGACTTTGTCACCAAAGTTTTCGACCGAAGCTATAAATTGTGCAGCCTATATTCAGAATAGGGTTCCTTATAAACAACTTTATGGTATGACTCCTTTGGAAGCATGGAGTGGGCACAAGCCAGATGTGACCCATTTCAGGATTTTTGGCTCAAGGGCTTGGGCTAGAATTCCAACAGAAAAGAGGAAGGCTTTGCAACCCCAAATCCAAGAGTGTCTATTTGTTGGGTACTCTGAAGATGAAAAATGGTACAAGCTGATCAATTTTAGCACAAACAAAGCCTTCATTGAAAGGAGTGTTCAGTTCCAAGAAGAGCCTTTAACAGTAGTGGAAGTTGGAGATTCCTCTTCACCACCAGAACCATTGAATGTAAGTGAAGAGATAGTTGAAGTTGCTGATTCTGATATGTCTGGTAATGATAGTTTAATTTCAGATCCTAACATTCTTACAAGACCAAAATGGGAAGCAAATACCATTCATACAGCTGGAGAACTAGTTGGAAATCCTAATGATCCTAGGAGGACTAGATCTCAGTTTGAGAGTGCTCTGTGTGTGAAAGACCCTTTGTTTGAAGAGAAATGCTATTTGATGGTTCAATAAGACCCAAAAACATATGAAGATGCAGCACATGATCCAAGATGGCAAACATCCATGAAAGAAGAGTTCAGCTCACTCCATAAGAACAACACTTGGGAGCTGGTTGATCTTCCCCCAGGGAGGAAGCTAGTTCAGTGTAAGTGGGTTTACAAAACCAAATTTGTTGCTGATGGTTCACCTTTGAAATATAAGGCAATATTGGTAGCCAAGGGATACTCACAGGTACATGGAATAGACTACAATGAGACCTTTGCACCAGTGGCAAAGATGGACTCCATCATGCTAGCTTTAGCCATTGCAGCTTCGAAGCAGTGGGAGGTACATCACATGGATGTGAAGTGTGCTTTCCTAAATGGAGATATTACTGAAGAGATTTACATGCATCATCCTCAAGGATTTTCTACTAATCCATCTGTTGTGTGCAGGCTAAAGAAATCATTGTATGGGCTTAAGTAAGCCCCCAGGGCTTGGTATGCCAAGATTGATAGCTTTCTGCTATCATTGAATTTTGTTCGATGCAAGTCAGATCCAAATGTCTATTTGAATCTGATTCATGGTTCTTTAATGATTATTGTCTTGTTTGTTGATGACCTTCTCATTACAGGAAGCTCAAAGGATGAAATTGCCTCCTTGAAGGATGCAATGAACCATGCATTCTCTATGACTGATTTGGGGTTATTGAGCCAATTCTTGGGGCTCAAGATTGCTCAAACCAAACATGGAATCAAAGTACATCAGTTCAAGTATGCCATGGATTTTCTGAACAAGTTCAACATGAAGGACTGCAAGCCCAGCAAGACTCCCTTCCATTCAGGAGTTAAGCTTGAAGAAGCAGATTCTTCACCTATGGTAAATAATACACTGTATAGGCAACTGATTGGGTGTTTGTTGTATCTTACACATACTCGACCTGATATTTATTATGCATTAAATGTGGCTTCAAGATACATGGATTAGCCTCATGATATCCATTGGAGAGCATCCAAAAGGATCCTTAACTTTGTTCATGGAACAAGGACTCATGGGATCTTCTACAAAGCTAAATCTGATCTTGATTTGATTGGTTTTACTAACAGTGATTGGGCAGGTGACAACATAGATCGAAATTCAACATCAGGATATGTGTTCATTCTTGTTGAAGGACCTGTCAGCTGGTCAAGGAAGAAACAGAGTGCCATTGCACTCTCATCTACAGAAGCAGAGTATAGAGGAATTGTAAATGCAGCAACTCAATGTTTATGGTTGCAGAGGTTAGTTGGTGAGTGTGGCTTCGAATCAGAATACTCAACTATGATCTATTGTGATAATCAGAGTACCATTCGAATATGCAATGATCCAGTTCAAAGACAGATAACCAAACACATTGAGATCCATATGCACTACATCAGACAGCTTGTGCATGATGGCACCATTCACCTACTCTTCTATTCATCTTCAGAACAAGTAGTAGATATCTTCACCAAAGTTTTTTGTGAGAAGACATTCAACAATCTCAAATCACTGCTAGGGATTGTTGATCATGCTATGAAGCATGAGTGATGACAATATTTTCAAATTTTGTTTTACTGTCCATGTTTAAGGGAGGATTTTTCCCACTGGGTTTTTGCCTCTTTCCTTGGTTAAATGGACATGCAGTATGTAAAGGGTGACTAAGCCTTTTTCTAGGCCCTATAATTTTTTGATATTTTACTCATAATTTAGTCTTAATGGGGGTGTTAGAATAATCAATCCATAGTTAGCTACCTTACACACTAATTAATCCATTTTTGTCTTATTTGCCTAGTTTCCATATTCCACCTTATGCAAGTTGTTCTCCACATGTCCAAAGTGGTCAAACTTGATAAAATTGAGTCATGGAGCGCTTGGGAAATTACTTGGAATCAAATGTGCTTTATTCCTGGCCTTCCTAGCGTATGTCTGCTTTTTCTACTTTATTGCCTTCTTTTTCTGAGTTTTAAAGCAATTAGGAAAGTTTGAATAGGTGAAGTTAACTTGTTTTTTTTCCTCATCATCCCCCACTCTTTTCTCCTAATAAAAGAATGTATGATCTGTCCTTCCATCATTTATTATCTTTCCTAATTGATTTTTCCAATTCATGAGCTCCTAGACAGATTTGGAAACTGCTTTATGCACCTATGGGGGATTTGCTTAGATTTAGTAAGCCTGCTTTTGACCAAATTCGAATGGAATCCTTATGCATTCGAATATATCATGTAATTATTTATTGTGGCAGCCTATGAATTCACAGGGTTGTCTATTGTACACTTTTTCAACACAGATTAGTGTTCTACTCCATATCCAGTCTCCTTTGTGTGTAATTTGCATGTGTAATTGGCAATTTTTGTGAGTGTAATTGTTCTAACACCTGGGTTCAATTTCCACATCAGTTGCACCAACCACTCATACAATATTATTGGAAACTCAGAGAAGAAATAATCATGGATATCATAAATAATATGTTCTTCTAGACACTCCTCTATCATTAACATCGAACTTGGATTTTCTTCCATGGCGAATTGTCGAGCCTTCTGATGGAACCAATCTCGAATCTCTGGTCTCATTGGATCCCACAACATATCCTCCTTCTCCTTGTACTATGGTCCCATCAACGAAACCATTTGTTCACATAGACATGTTGACAAGGGTTCACACTCTCTCGATTCCTTTAACTCAACAATATCCCTAAGCACCGGCCCAGACATGTTTTACCGTGACTAGTAACACCTAGGAAGCAGATGAAGTCTCACCCAAGATGTTCGAGGGAGAACTGTTGGAACCACGTTTTTGTAGTAAGAAGGAGGGGTTTTTTTGCATCTATAGTTCAACTATCACAAAATTATCCAGATATCCATCAATGGGTTTGCATCACTTATTCATCTCATAAACCATTAGATCACGTCAAATACATTATGATCACAGTAATACAATTACTCCTAAATAGATCCATCACCATAACATGATTCAAAACACAGAAACATCACATCATTTAGAAGTAATAAACATACTGAGGAATTGATTAATTCAAGTTGCATTATTCAACACATGAAAAGCAAAAGGGCATAAAACACATTGTTTCCATCAACCTTAGTCATGTCATATTACTTCTGCATGAAAACAAAGTTCCCAAAAACGTCTTCATAGTTGTGACATCAACATGAATCAATCTTCCACAGAGGACAAGAAGATCATACAATCATGTTATGAATTCAACATTCATCTCTTTAATCACTAAGGTAGGATATCGTAGCATAGCTCACTCAACATTACATTCATATTTCTATTTATAGGCTTGCGACATTTACAAAATGGCCCACTTTACCCGATTTCGTAACTAATTCAGACCCAAAACTACAAAACTATTACCAAAACTACAAAATCACGACCAAGCCAACTCTTTGTTGACTTTGCCACCTTGCGTGCCATCTTTGGTATTGCGCATAAGCCTTGGTTTTGCACAAATTTCTTCCTCAAAAATGTCTGCCAACATAAGGATACTGTGGTATTTTTAGCTGGTAATTCTGAGCTTTTTTTTCTAACAGTGGTCTTCGACAAATATTTTTTCAATAAAATGTTTTGAGTTAGAATCTGAGGGTATTGTCACACAACACTATGTACTATCTCAAACAAACAAGAGATTCCCATCAATGACTAAAAATGGAGGAGGTTAGACCAATGATTTATTAGAAGGGTTAGTGCAGGTAGCATAAGAATAAATGAATGGAGCATTGTAGTGTCATTAAGGGGTTATTCACACCTACTATTTATCATGGACCCTAGGTATTTACCACTTCATATAATGATGGATCTTGTAAGTTTGACCTACGTTAAAATTTAACGACAGGAAATCAAACCCAACAAAATAACACTTATGTATCAAAGTATAAACATACCTTGATTATGGAGTTTGGATGTGATTGCAAGAGCCAAAATTATAGATCCTGGAAACCTATGAAGAACCTTAGCAAGAGCCTTGCAACTCCATAATAACCTTTGAAACCCAATTATCCAAATTTGAAACCCTGTTAAGCTTTGAAACTTTAGGGAGGGTCCTTTGAGTTTTATCCAATTACTATATGACAACTGAGTGATGAGGAAAATATACTTGCTTCCTGAATAAGGCAAGGAAGATTTAAATGCTAATGGCTGATAAAAATAGAAATGAAAAACAAGTATTCAACCTCCAATTCAACAACAGAACAATACTATGATTCTTCATATTTTTTGCATGCAAGGAGCCTCCTTTTGAAATTGAAAGGGGTGGTCACAACTGATTCTGAATGTGAACATAATCTCATTGAGTATGTCAATATATAGGGACGAAATCGGTCCCATTATACCCCAATGCTAGGATGTATGGACAGATTTCTATAAAAAATATCCATCAGGAAAATCTAGTGGCGATTGACACTAGTATTTAGATTAAGAAGCAAAAAATTAGGCGAAATTTCTATTGTTGACCTACATGGCCAAAAATCAGGGTTGATTGAAGAATTTTACTAGAATTTCTATAGGAGATTTATGATTTTCGACGGTGTCCTCATGAAAATTAATTAGCTATTTTCATATTTTCATATTATTTTTTAAATAAATAATGGACGAATATTTTAAAATCTATAAAATTTTGCCCATATAAAAATTCGCCCATTGAATTTTCCAAGCCCCTCTAATTTTGCCCGTGGGCTAATATTCAACCCTAAAAACATCTCTGATGGAACACCACTAGCGATGTGAGTTGAACAAATTTAACACGCCACTTAAACAATTTGTTAATATTTTGTAGCTCACCTTTGTAAAATCAGTTTTATTTTAAAAAGTATGAATTAGTGCATGATGTGTTACTGACATAAAATAACACCGATGTTTTGGTGCCCTTACGTGTATCGAATGGGCTAGTGAACATTAACAAAAACAAATTAAACTAAAATTATACATATATTTTATTTCATGTAATGCATCAATAATAATGCATTAATGTGATATAAATGCACTGCTTTAGGAAATTTAAAATTTATAGAGCCTAAGCAATCATAACTCAACAGTGCTCCTAGATCATGTCAACATGTCAACTTTTGATGCTATGACATGCAATAGGTACACTATGAACATAGTCCCTATCAACCATAAATTAAATAAATCGTGGTTCTTTTAGATCACGTCAGCGCACATGTAACGATGCATTGATATGGCTTAAACACATTGACCACTACAATTTTAAAATTTATCATACCTTAAAAAACCATAGCTCAATGGTGCTTCTAGTGCACGTCAACACACCTTTTTTTGGTGCTCTAATGTGTAGTAGGCACACCATGTACACATTCCCTATCATTCATAAAATAAAATAAATAACGGTCCTTCTAGGTAAGGTCAACATATTGGTTATGGTGTGTTGAGTTGCTACACTTTAAATTTTTTATCTTATTGTAAAAGCTATGAATTCAACGATTCTTCTAGTGCATGTCAGTGCACCGATGTTCGGTGCTATGACATCGAGTAAGTGCACTTTGATCACGTTATCTACTAATTATAAATTTAAATAAACTATGGTTCTTCTAGTTCAGGTAAGTGCACCATTTCCAAGGAATTTACTTGATATAAACACAGCAACTCAGAAAAATTTAAAAAGAATTCTATATCCTAAAAATCATAACTCAGCGGTGCTCCTAGTGCACATTAGTGCACTTGCTTTTGGTGCTATAATGTGCAATAAGTACACGGTGAACCAAATTTTGGAAAACGCACCAGTGCATTTGTATTCTAGTGCACTAGTCTTTATAATAAAATTTAAAATTTATAGAAATATATTAGATTTATATTTTACTTATTAGAGTGCATTGGTGATGTTACATAACATATGAAAGCACACTTGCGGTGCATTAATATTATATTTGTGAACCATGTGTCAATTTTTGCAAAAAAATTAATATTTGATTTTAGTAGATATAATGCTCATATAATTCTTGTACATGTATATTTAAGAGATTGATTGATGTTTTATATGAAAAAGTGACATCGGCACCAGAAGGATACGCAACATCAGGAAGCACAAGTTAATCAGTATAACTTTCAGAGGAAATGGGAGACTAGGGAGAGTGATATAAATTTATACCCTCATACCATTACTCCTTAGGCAAGACAAATTTTGAGGGTCGTCGACGTCTCTGAGACAGGTGATGAATTTCCTAATATCTATGAGGTACCAGTTGGAGCTATAGGATCAAATCATCTAGTCTACATTCAGATATATGTTGATCCCAACATCATTGATGTTCCTCTCTTTCTTGGTGATGACCATCATACATCTCACCACTCATGGGAAGCACATTAGCTACTCTTTATTATATTAGGTTGATTCTTTTGTGCAGGAACCTAGATTCTTTAGGTGGTATGCTATTTTTTTAACCACTTATGCTATGAAACAAACACTTTATACTAAGAACGAGAACTCTAGGAATAAAAACAATTATTTTTTCAAAAAGACACCAAAAAAAACCCCAAATAGAAAAAGTGTTGATACCAATATTTTTTTTTCAAGGTTAAAAATATAGCCATGGCCTAAACATCTGATATTGTTCTTTACAAAGAATTTAAAATTAACCCCTAAATTGGAAAAAGTGTTTTTCTCCAAAAGATAAATTACAATTTTTTTTTAAACTTGCATATTAAAAAAACAAAAATATTTCATAAATAATTTCATCAATCTAACCATATAAAATCAAAGAAATTATGATGTGATTCATACTGAAATCATATATTAGACTATATAAGAACAAATGATTGATATAATATTCAAAATATTCTTCTGAGTTTCAATTAAAAACATCATACTAATAAAAAACATCTAAAATGTTTCATTTGAAATTATTCAAATCCATCCATGGATTCTGACACCCCATCAGAATATACATTTTCTGCAGATGAAGGACTAGACGGAGATGTAGATTACCCATATTCTTCTCTATTATCAATGGGTGCACCATCTGAGTCTGCATCTATGCCCATCATTTCAATTGTCATATTCCTTCTATATCTTTGTCTTGATTTAGCACAGTCTCCCATCTTCCAACTTTTTTTGTGAAGGGGTGTTGTGTTAATTGAAGGAATACCTACCCCCTAACCTAGGATTTGTATTTTTTATGATCTTTTATTTTATATTTTTTTACATACTTGAATTCCATCTAGCCCCCCTAAACCCCCTAACCCACCAAATATTACAATAAAAGAAAATAAAAATAAATTTAAACCCCCCTATCGCCCTTAACCCCTCTACAACAATACATTTAAAAAATAAAATAAAACATATAAAACACCCTACCCCCCCTTCTAACCTCTCTACGACAATAAATTTAAAAAATAAAAAATAAAAAATATTCAACACCCATCCCCTTTCTAACCCCATATACCCTAACAACATTGCATTTAAAAATAAAAATAAAAAAAATTCTAAACCCTCCCAACCCATTTAGCACCTCAAAAAAACATTATACAAAAAAAAAAAAAATTCAAATCCCCCAAATAAATTTACCCCTCAAAAAATTATTAAAAAAAAACCTTCCCCCTCCCCCCGTTCCTCCCTTCTCCTCTCCAGTGCGCTTCTCCTCCACCAACTCCCTTGTCCTACTCCTCCATCGTCACTCCCTCCTCCTCCCCTGCACGGCCCTCCACCTTCCCTCAACTCCACTTCCCCTTCCCTCCCTTCCCCTGCATAGTCCCTCCACCTCCTCCCTCCTATCCTCCCCCCTTGCAGATCCCTTCCACCATTCCATCGACCTCCTCCCTCCTCTCCTCCCCCTTGCCGCTCCCTTCCCATGTGCCCTCCAACTCCTCCTTCATCCCTTCCTCCCCCTTTGCTTCCCTCCACCCTCCTCTGCCTCCCCCTTCAACCTCCCATGTTGTCGCATTAAGGGGAGCATCACTCCCTTTGGCGCCAAAGGGTCACCCATCACTAGCGGCGTGATTCTCAAAATCACGCCGTGATTCAGTGGCAACCCTTTGGCACCAAAGGAAGAGAAGATCTGTTCCCACCTCCTTCTCCATCGAAAATCCCTCCTCTTTCCTTGTGTGCATCTCCAACTCTCCATCGCTCCCAACTCCCTCCTCCCTCCTCCATGCATGCCCTCCACCTCCTCCCTCCTCCCTGCCCACCGCCACTCCACTTTCCCTTCCCTCCATTCTCTGAAGCATCTCCACCTCTATGCATCACTTCTCCCCCCTCCCATCCTCCCACCCAACATGAGTCTCCCTTTTCCCCTATGCGACCCTCCTCCATCTCCGCCTCCCTTCCCCTCCACCCTCCTCCCCCTCTGCCTCCCCCTTCCACCTCCTCCGTCATCGCATTAAGGGGAGCATTGCTCCCTTGGGAGCCAAAGGGCCGCCAATGAGGGAAGGTAGGTTAATATAACCTATCGAACTACACCTATTATGATGAATATCAATATTGCTACTCTCCATCATTTCATGGTCTTTTAACAAAATAAACCTTAAGACACTTACTTTTTTTGTTTGTGGTTGTTAAAAAGACTATGGACTTAATGCTCAAAATACTAAAACCTTTTTCTTCACATTGAAGCAATCAACATTCATATGGTTGTGATATTAAAAGGGAATACTATAAAAGTTTAGAACACATCAAACCAACAATCATGGAAAAATAGGAAGGCTATTATAAATCTAGAGATATCCAAGATGTACTTATGATTGCTAAACGAATCTTCAATGTTATGAAAAAGACTCCAACTAACTTACTAAAGAATTCATAGTAGCCTAATCAAACATGACAAGCTTGCCACAATTTACTATGATCTATCATAACAAATATTCATGCTAATTATTCCAAAAGATATATATATATATTACAAGTCATTAACAAAATCTAATTTTTAAAAATAATAATAATGTGAAATGTCACAAGTGAGTGACAAAATTTAACATCATAAAAATGTGAATTTAACATCGTTTTAGTTCGGGGGAAAACCAATTAAAAATCATGACTAGCAACTTCTAAGTACTCATCTCTCCCAACACCACGCAAGATTAAGAATACATAAAATTCTAAACAAGTATGTTGTTGAGAGCTGAAGCTATTATTATTATTAGCCATAATATAGAATAGGATGAAAGAGTTGCATACAATTCCATGACTTTGTAAAATTAAACGGCTGCAAGAAATTCAGTCAGCTTACAATTCTCCATGTTACAATTATTATAACACAATCACTTTAATCAACCTTCTATCGATACAAGAAATTCAATCAGCTTATTATTCTTATAAGTCGGTCACCTTAATCAATCTTAGAATTCTTTCACGAGGGAAGTATGACAGAAGTAATAAAAAGAAAGAATACCTAAAAACAATAATTTACAACAACCAAAGTACAAACTAATCTGTTATCTACTTCCAAGGAAAGAAAAATACCCAACCCATACACCCTTCCCTTGTCCAAATTGTGACATTTCCTTCAAATTCATTGCTCTCACAAGACAGTAGGAATAAATAGTAATCACAATAGAAAAACATCATTGTTCAGTAGAATTATCATCCTGAATTTCACTGACTTTATTAATTTCGGATCCAATATTTTTCTTCATTTCCAATTGCCTGTATATTGTGTTTTTAATCTTGTCTACAAGAACCATAGGGATGTATGTCGCGACCCAACACACCCAATCGGATAAATAATGAACACCAAAATTATACTTCTCAACACAATAAGCAGTCGGTGGTATAAGCACCTCCACGATTTTAGAAACAATAGGAACTTGATGCAGATTGTACAAATATGAGAGTGACAGTTCCACAACTACCGACTCATACTTGTTATATAAGTTCTTGGCTCGCAGTTCAGATTTGACATACAAACTATTCTCCAATTCCTTATTCTTTTCCATCAAAGCGACCTATCGAATGTTTGTCACAACTTGGCAACTTTTGGTGCCTTTTTAACTGCCTCATAGAGCGATGGGGGCACATGACGGTCAAGCATAGTGATCGCATTACCCACCTTCAAAAAAAAGCAGAAACATAAAATTACAGACCGCCAGACTGAGAAATCTAATGACATACGATTTTCCTTGTTCTTCTTTAATCAGGAACAAATATAACGACAATCGATTTTTCCTCTTCTAGCTTAATGGATAAAAAAATAGGTAAACGCTAAAATTTACTTATTTTTTAGGAATGCAATAAAATCCAACATAATGATGCGATCATCCTAAGTAAAACAGATTTATAATGATACCTTGTATGTTCATCTTTTTTTCTTATTATATAGCGGTTAAAAAGGATAAAATAATGAAAGATAGTCATACCTTTCTATCGGCGATAAGTCTAATCTCAAAAGGATTTCCCTGCACCTTAAGCTAAATGGGCCCGACCATAATCTTCACAGTTACCTCCATGGTATCCACCACCTATTTTAGAGTCCCTAAATTGAGTTTCACATAATAATAGAGAACAAAGAGGTAGGTCGTTGTTTTTTGAATGGCAAGGTGGAAAAATTTGAACCATCTAAGTGGCTAATCCTCATTCTCTAATACCAGAGAATCCATTTGATGGATACAAAGAGAATAATCGATCTGCGATTCACTACAACAAATCCTGGAATTAGCGTCCCATTTAGCGTCCCTTTTTAGTGTAATTTTTTTTACATTGAGTGGTCAAACAAGACGCTAAATGGAACACGTCATGGACAAAACTTAAAACGTCTTTTTTTGCTTCCTAGATAGCCTCCTTTATGACGTTCAAAATAGCCTCTATTTTTCTGCTTCCAGAATAGCGTCCAACTTTGCTTCCTAAACAACGTCAAGGTTTTCTTCCATAATAGCGTCCAACTTTGATTCCTAAACAACGTCGAGGTTTGCTTCCTAAATAACGTCCTATTTTGCTTCCTAGCGAGTGTCCGGTTTTGTTTCTTAAATGATACCCCTGTTAGCGCCATATTTGCATCCTTAATAGCACCATGTTAGCATCCAAATTAGCATCCAATATTGCATCCATTTTTGCTACCACTTTAGCATCCCATTTCGCACCATGTTTTACTTCCAAATATGTGCCAATTTTCGCTTCCAAATTTGCACTAGTTTTTGCTTCATTTTTTGCATCGTGTTTTGCTACCAAAATGACGCCAAATATTTCTTCTATTGTTGCACCATATTTTTCTTCCTATGTAGTGCCATGTTTTGCATTGAAAGTAACGTCTTATTTTGCTACCATATCAACGCCATGTTTGGCTTCATCATTAGCGCCACGTGTTGCATCCTTTTTAATTCCTAGTTTCGCGTCTCTCATGTTTTGGTGACTAATTTAGTCGTTTTTAGTAATTTTATATATGAGTTTTGGTCATTTTGTTTGGTCAGCTATCTCTTATTTTTTGCTTACTAATTTAGTTATTTTTAGCCAATATTATAATATCATTAGGGCATGGAGGAATCGAACCACCAACCTCTTGCTTGTAAGGTAGGCACTCTTCCATTGAGCTAGAACCCTTTCAGAATTTGGGAACCTAACTTATAGAGTCCTCTATAATGGTAAAAATGATCAATACACAACTTTGAGTATCTAATGGTCAACAAAGGATGATAGATTCTATTATCCTCAACATGGGATTGATAACGTTCCTTGGTTCTTTGTATATCATTTTCCTATGGTTGTAAAGTTTCTATTATTACAGTACCAACATCTGCATCTTGTGAGGTAGTAGCATCACTTTTTTCCTATGATCTGGTGGTATCCTGGGATTAATATGATTGAGTGTCATCAATTGGTTGAGCCCTCTATAACTGAGAAACAAAATTATCCTCAATTCCTAATTCTATTGTAGTGCCACTCATTCCTCTAAGTTGCTGACTATCATCAACCCAACTACTCAAATGATTTATTGGTCACCCACTTCGAAGTGTTCAATAAATAGAGTCCAAATGGGATGGAGCTGAAGTGCTTTCAATATTACTCTATGCTAAACAAAAGAGACGAGGGACACAACATATGTAAATGAACAGTACAAAGTTCCTTCTCATCCCAATGTGTAAGGGGAACCCTTAGATAGGAAGGTACCCGGTCTATCTTTAATGAACTAAATTAACTTTCAAAGACTAATAAAATGCAAAAAATTGAAAGAGTGATCCTTTTAGAACAAGACGCTACAATGCCTCCCTATTTAGAAGAAATCATACCTTGTTTTGTTGAAGATGGACTAGGGAACCATTTGATTTGAGTGGACAAAGTGTCTTTGCGGCCCACGAAGTAAGTGGCCACTTAATGATTTCTAGTGGATATGGTGCAAACATTAATAAGAGTATCTTCATGAAGAGGATGATAGAACTCTAAAATTTTGACTCCTCTTGGTGAGGTGGCTAAAATAACTCCAACTCATTGGCATTGACCATATCATATATGGAAAACTGAGATAGAATTCGAACTTGAAGGCCTTGGTACGCATTTGTTGTGAGATTATGCAAGGACCAATTAAATGGGATTCAACTTATAATGAGATGGATTTTGAAATGTCACTTATCCAAATGCAACAAAACTAGATCACCAACCTAAAAATGTGGAGCAACTCAATGTCAATCATGGAGTGACTTATACTTGGCCTTTGTTCAATGAACAACGGCATGATCCTGTTGTGGATCTTGGCCAAGTTTTCTACAAATAGAAAAACCTTCTATCTATGGGATGTGGATGGGGATAGGAGAGAAACTATAATTTCAGAAGGATCAGTTCAAATCCAAAACATAGCTCAAAAATTTCAGTGTGTAATTATTCAAAGATAAAAGTCGGATGAAATTACGGCTTGAAATCATTAGGAAGTAATTATCAAATCTGAAAATTGGTTTTCTACAGCTATAAGAAAAATTTGACAATTGTTTAGGATATTTTTTCAAATTTGAGAAAATTAACCAAAGTCAAAGGTGAGAAATGTGCACCTCGCCAACATAGCAACAAGCCTTGCCTTTTCAATCTGAAGTTCTTTTCTATCAACTGGTGTGAGTCAAGAAGAATACTCATTTTCCATTTCTTGTGCATAAATTGGAGGTCCTGTTATTGCAAATATTGTTCAATTATTTATAGTAGCTTCAGTTGCAATATTACCAGTTGTTTCTATGAGATGGAAGGCATAGTAGGATGCTCCATACCTATTGGAGAAATCTGAGAAACAGTTTGATGGCCCAAATTAGAAAAAGTGTTTAGATACGTAGAAAGGGATTGATTATTATGGGGAGTGTGATATGTTGTCTACATAATTGTAATCTTGTTTCCCATATTTCTCCATACATTGTAACCATGATTTCCAAGTCGAGATGAGAGTAAAATTGAAGCGACAACTTCTTGTGTTCTACCTGAGCTTTCACTGATGCCATAGGATACCGTTGTGGATGTGGAGCAAAAGGAAATGGGATTCCAATGAAAGTTTTCTATGATTTCCCACTACCATCCAAATGGTTATTTGTCGACACACCATTGTTTTTTTTGTTACTTCCTCCTATAGGATTTTAATCAAACCATTCTCTGTATATTCAAATAGGTTTTTCACTCCTATAAGTGTTCAAAGAGTAAATATGCCTCCTTTGATACACATAACAACCAACAACTTTCCAGACACAAAGAATGTCCACGATGGACAAACTGTCAGTTCCGTTGGATTCGTGACATTCGAGGACCACTAGGGGCACCGCTATCTGGTGACTTCATGGAATGAAAGTTGTCTATTTTGATGGTTTGATTAGCAATTGTTGTGAAAAATCCTAAATTAAATCATGATTTTAAACATCAAAAATCACCTTTCATGCTGGTCATTCCACTTCAAAGGCATGTTGGTAAAATACAACCTACTATAGGTTATAACACACCAAAATATGAAGGAAATGATAGCTCAATATGATCGCTGGAAGAGACATTCTGCTACAGGAATACTTCTAGGGACATAAAAAATAATGCCTCTATGTTAGTAGTAGATTTCTTGATCCATGATCTACTTGCTTAGGCAATAAGGAAGTGTGGTCACTTTTAAATTTTCCTTATATGCCCCCCTTGGAAACACATAAGTGTGTCACAATCCATTTAAAAATACAAAGTATCTATATGGGAATTGACCAAGTGTTGTGGGGTAATGAGTGTGAAATTTGTTTCCACAATCATCTGGTCAAACCACCAGTTGATTTCATTCTATTAAAAATACCAAGACTATTTTGGGTTCCCTTTCATAGCCTGCCTCCAAGGATCATATTGCAAGGCAACTAGGCCACCCAATTTGACTGATTGTAGAGTTCTCTCATATGGTGGAAGCCACTTATACATTACAAAACTAAGCAATAGGTAGCCAAAAATAAATTATTTCCTGATGAGTGTGCATTCTTGCAAGTTTCCAATCACTCATTAAGAAAAAGGCACACCATTTAAGTTTTACCCCTTGAAAACAAAACTCTGCTATGGAAATGGTATCCAAGGAACATCCTATCTTTGATGCCTTTTGTATGACTTTGCAACGAATTCTCTAGCAAGAAATCTGGACTTTCTCTTTTAATTATTTCACTCCATGCCCACTAGACTTATGACACCAGGCCATCGATTAGAAAAAACTTAAGAATAACCATTTAATTTGTTTAGTTTGAGTGATGTACTTACAGGTAAGCAAATTTTGTCACAAATATGAAATAGATTATAGCTGATGTATAGAAGGTTAATGTTGATTTAACATCTTAGAAATTAAATGTGGATCATGGAGGGTACTAGTTGTTCCCAAATGTTTAATGGCATAAATAAACTATTTTGGAAACTTAAGCAAGTATATTTTGCAAAGTTGAAGTCTTTTGCAGGGTACACTTGAATATTTTATACTACGTATCACTAGTACTTGTGTGAGGTGTTGATTTCTAAGAAGCATCGAGATCCATTCTATAGGAGAATGGTAGACCTGGTCAGGGACCATTAAATTTTATCCAAGGATAAGGTGACAAATCTGCAATCCTTTTCCACATGAGTAACACATTTATGATAATGCAACACTCACATACATGTCTAGGTCAATATTCAACGGATAAGTTTGTAACAACCACAAAGCATATAAAGAAATCTCCACAAGTGCACAAAGTCAATGTGTGTGCAATGTGTGCTGGCCATGATGACAACCCCTTAATGAGGAGGATACAAATGTCACTATGCTTGGAGGAATTGAACCCTGTGGGGGGGGCTGGGGAATATCACCACCCTACTTGACCAACCAATCAAGCCCCCATAGACAATCAAAATAAAAATGGCATTGATCCAATTGCATTTTACTGAATTATCATGACACTCTACACACAAAGCAATCTTATTTGTACTTAGGGCTACCTGCCCACAAAATATTTGACCAAGTAATTATTTCATGTCTACATTAATAAAACATCTCAAGTTGAGAACGCCATACTTAATAAGAATCTCAAATGTGTTACATTTCGACTGTCGATCCAAGATAACTATAAAAAAAGCACGTGTAATTTACTCATAAGTATTATCTAATACAATCTAACACCCTGCATTTTTTGCAAAGTTCAGATATTCTGATACAACGGAAGGAAAGAAATTAAAACTAAACATTAGTGTTCATCAAAATAAGCATCTTAAAATTTTTATGTAGTTAACAAATAAAGCAATCCAGAGAGAACATTGATAACCACATAGTTACCTGCAAAAGAGGATCAGGAAAATATGATGTAGATGGGTCCCCATTCACAATAGTCAATCCCAACTGAGTCATAGGAAGCCTTCTCCTTTCTCATAGAAGTTCCAGATTCCAATAATCTAATCAACATTGCTATAACACTAACACCCTCTCCAACAAGACAAACCTTGCAGGCCGCTAACTCTAAGAGAATCAAAACCACAATTATCAGTTATTCTCAGATAGTTACAATAGTCGAATCCAACAAATGAACTAAGTATTGAATATCTACCCCTCCATCCATCCCAATGATGATATTCTTGTATTCCTCTTAAAGAAGTTGTAGAAGTGAAATGAAGGCCTTCTCTTTTACTTGGGCCATATAATCTATGCTACCTTCAGTGACCATTCTCAACACCATGATGGAATTATTAGATTCCTTCAACACTCCACTCTTTATGAGAATATCCAAATCGCCTTGATGAATATTGAGTTTTTTTAAGAGCACATCTAGGTAACTCTGCATTGAAAGTTTATGGTTGTAAAAAATCTCTTTGCACCTATTTGCATGCTCTCTTGCTTCTTGCATAGTCAATACAACATTAGACAAAATATCCTTTCCCAATAACACGAACAGTCCATGGTAATACATGTTATGGTCCGATGCAGAAATTCCAACTTCATTCTAATCATTTGCCATCTACGCAAAAAGACCTTTTTGGAACAGGCCTCCCCAATTAGAAATGGAATCAGTTCTTGGGTTGTTCTTGCACATTCTTATGCATCATTATTAGCATTATCATCAATCTCTCCAGCTTGTAAAAACTAGAAAATTGTTGCATTCTATAAGACTGCATTTTATTGAGGAATTTTGTCAAACACTTGGTGTGCATCTTCCAAACTCCCTCATTTGGCATATAATGTATTCTACGATAATAAAAAAATATCCAATTCAAATCCCATTTGTGTTATATGCAAATGAACCCATCTTGCACTGCAAAAAGGTATTTCACATTAACGTGGGATTTCAAGAGATGGCCATATGTATATGAATCCACCTAACTCCGAGTGCCTCCTTAACTCTGTTCTCTTTGCTACTATTATGAATATCCTTGAAGCAACTTTGCTACTATTATTGCATTCATTTCATGGAACATGGAATGGTGGAAGATCCATGTTTTCCAATTTTGTCAATAAATCATTAATTACAATAAAAACAACTTCAATTGAATTCAAGCTATCTAAAATAAATTCAAACGTAGAAGATTAGATATTGGGAATTGCAATGAATAGTACCTTGCGGAATAAGAGTTTATCTATAGAGAATGTGTTCTGTTTCAATTTATTACAGTGTGGTGAAGAGATTCTACGAAAAGAGGATAGATGAAACAATTATGGTGCCAATGGGTGCATATTTATGGGGTTTCTCATGTACGGCTCTCCCACCTGAGCAGTTCTCACTTGAACCCCTATGACATCATGTAATATACGTTTCCCATCATCATGTCATTTATCTGATGTTATAGTGACCCCGTATACCAAAATCTAGAGGAACCCACAATACCACTACCTATGATGCTATCTATCACCAATATGATCATCAATGTATGCCGTTACCAAGATAAATTCATATGGCTTGGGGTACCACAATAGACAACTTGACTCTAGAAATCAATCCTTTCCCATATGCAAGAGAAACCAAATATCTAACACTAAAGGATTAAAACTCGTACCTTATTCTGGATGGTTGTAGTAGATCGTCGTTGAGCTTTCCAACTTCAGCTTGAATTGATGAATCATTTCCTCAACAATAAGTAAACAAGACAAGCATACTATATATATTGGTGTTATATCTACTCTAGCATATATAATCAACAATGTATAAGCATTTGAAATCATCCATGGATAAAATATTCATTCAAACATACATTATTGGACAAAAAAAGATATTTCTATTAATATAAAATCAAAGATTACAATGAATACAACCTCTGTCGGCACATCTGTGAATCGGAGAAACTAAATCCCCCACTTGGGCCTCCACCACCTTAATCCTCCATTTCTCGATAGCAAGCTCACAAGAAGAATGCAAGCTTAGAAAGAACACTAAAGTGCTCCAAGGGACAAAGGGATATAGACTCAAGAACAAGTTCCGGCAACAATGGACTATAGTTTCTTTACTCTCAATTCTCTTATGCCTTCAATGTATCCAAAGGGTTCCTTATATATCTTTTCAATGGGGTAATGAAAGGTCGAATATGAGTGATCTCAAGGCATATGGAATGCTAGGAGACAAGTGAGTCAGATCCATGTCAAGGAAAACTCCAAAAGGATTTGGATTTTTGTACACATCCCCATGTACGCAGTTTTAGAGGTCAAACCCACTTATATACGCGATAAAGGGTTTAAAAGTCACATATATCAATTTTCACATGTTTTTAGGGATGGTATAGGAAACATCAAAGGACAAAAAATGGTCCAACAGGTTTAAGGAGTCTACAGAGGGACATGGGAAGGCCATACAAGTGTGATTCACCTGGTGTGGTAAAATATTCTATAACAGATGCCCCCTAATGTGTGAGGTCATAGGGGTCATACGATGGCCGAAATAAATTATAAGTCCGTCCCAGAAGTGGAGTGATGAAGAATCCCAAATGGAAGAGCAGCCACCCAATCAACATAGTATAATGATACAACTCTGCAGATAATTGCAAATACATATAGCAGTCCCGGATACATAAGGGTACAATGGCCATGAATAGGCATGATACAAAATATGACATAAGTGGTCATCACCACGTACATTATACATAGATCAGAATCTCCATGATGAAGATATACAAAGGATCATGATATCCATAATAGATGGAAATGTTTGACATACACTGGAATCAAGTCACAAGAGCTGAAACCTCATGAACACTGGCACGATCAAGGAGGTAGCATATAAGAGATGCCACCAATCTGGAAGGTCTTCTATACAAACTGCTACAAGTATAAGTTCTACTATGTGAATAGAGGTGTCGAGGTGGAGCATAGTAGTCTATCACCTGATTACCGGTCATTGATGTATACCATTAACAGACGCGATATCACCCACTGATAATGAGAATGGGAATAAAGGTACTAGAGTGAAAACTAACAAGTGTGAATAGGTGTGTTGAGGTTGAACACTTGAGAGGATCCATCGATTAGGGGACATTGATGTATTCCCAAAAACTGTCGATGGTGAGAGAACCTGCCACTGATGATTGCAAGTCTCAAGGCACTCAAAAATAACTCTAGATTCCAATCCCAGAATAAATGATCTGAATTCGATGGGATGAAATCTGTTGGAAGGAGGGCATTAAGGCATCCCCCATCATCCAACATGAGGTACTCAACAAAGCTATATAATGTGGAAGGACTCGATCATAACGTGCACGAACTAGTAACTGTACCGGGAATGGTCGACATGCAAAGTCAAGATAACTGAGGAATGGCTGGCTCAGGTTTCAACCTCCTTCGAACAAGAGCATAATGGAAAATGGTGACTGAATAAAGGCAGCATAGACTTGATATACAAAACTGGGACATATCTGTGACACAGGAGGCATCGACAGAGGCTCCATAGAGACCGGAAGCTTAACCAGTCGATGGAGATAAACTCAAATAAATGAGTATAGCTCCTAAAGTCAAACTATAAACCCAACCAGTGGATGTGATATACAGTGCTCTGTTTGAAGGCAACATGACTCCACAGCTGCCAAAGATAAGATCTTTCCTTTTCCGGATTTTTGGTTTTTAAATTTTTTTTGGACTTTTTCAAATATTTGAAAAGCTTGAAAACGAATAAAATTACTTTAAAGTTATAGACTAGGAGGAGACGAGTGTCAAATGGGAAAACAAACTAGTTCCAAGCAGTGGAACATACCTATGCTCAATGCAAGGATACATGTGTAGGATAGCAACACTCAGGGGAAAGTCCCTTCCTGGTAAAAATAGGGAATCAAGATGCAAAGGATATACAAAATGACTTTGCATGGCTAGACATGAGACAAGCTCGAGCTATATGGCTAATACTTAAAGTTAGGGAAGCCGGCATAAGGCTCAATGAGGCAAAAAAATCTCATGATAATGCAATTATAACTTGACATATAGAAGGGAGTCCCGAGGAAAATGGCCAGCATAATGTTCAAGAGGAGTATGAAGTTCTTGCTCAAGGACATGGCGAGACTAAAACGGACTCCCAGACTTAAGGGATGACTCATAGCATGGGTACCAAATTCAAAAGGGAGCTAACTAGGACACCCATGTATAGGAAAGCTCTACCATTCACATAGTACCACTTTTAACAACAGCATGAAGGTTCTGTGATTCCATGGAATGGGTTCGTACCCAAGGTTAAAATGAAACAGTCATAAGGTCATGCGAAATGCAACAAGATGTGAAATCCTAACCTATATGCCAGTTTAGACATGATACCTGTGATAGGAACGAACGGGTCGAAACCTCGGAGAGAGTGTACAAAAAATGGACCCTACATGACAACCATATTAGTCCAAAACAACTTAAAATAGTCAATAAAGAATCCAAACTATAGGATATAGGGAGGAATGATCATGACAACTGCACCCAAAGGAAACTATGCAGTGAACAATGGGACATAAAATGGAAAACAAGGTGTAGACCCAACATTCACGCATCCACTACCACACCCATAAGGGTGACCACTGGTGTAAAGACCGAGCGAAGGGAACAAAAATCCTCCACAAATGGAGTAGAGTATGGAATATGACCATTCCAAAATCTATGAGCACGGTAAGGGGTTGTGATACCCCCAAGTTTGACACCAGGGTCCATACTAGGACCAAGGACGGGTCATAGGATACCAGGCATGCCGAAAATAAGAGGACCCAAACTCAAGAGAGCATAAATATACTCAAGTAAATGCGATCCCAAAGGCCAACTAGCAGACAAAGAGCACACTCGTAAGAAAATCTACAGTAAAAAAAAAAAGCAAAGCAAGGGGAGGATATGTGAACTCCCGAATGTAGTAGGTATGTCTTGCCTAGGAGAGGCTTGAAACTCCCATACACTACAAGCAGAGATACGTAACCAATTATAGTGGCCCTCAGCTTCAACACCTAAAGCGACTGTGGTATCCGACCTCTACCTAGACAAGACACTTGCAGAATAACCTCTGCAAAGTACCCCCTCAATAACCTAGGTAAGGAAAGTAAGGTCAACTCAATATAATCAATGCTCAGGCGGACAATCGTAGGCAGGATTGACCATATGGGAAGGGTAGCAAAGCCCGAAACTATCGAAAGAGCCCCCATATATGAATACAATCCTGGAAATATCTCCGATGCTACTTAGTTACAACCAGGGGTCATCCCAATCATGACCGCTCACACTACCTCATGCTTAACTCCCTTGTAAGAGGAGGATCCTGAGAAACACTAATTATACCAAGGAATTTCACACTCTCACCTGGACAGACATTCATGTTGTTGTTTAGTGGTCTTGGATAATTTACTCACAATTAACTATTCCAAGACCCTAAAACCTAATCTTGTTGGTGCACCCTATAAAAGAAAAGAGTGTAATTCATTTTATTATGCATTGATTTTAATTGGTTGTAATTACTTAAAGGGAAATGGCTGTGCAACTAATGAAATTATTACTCAGCAGTGAAATAAATATGCACACCATAACAAACAATGCTAAGTGCAATCTTTGTCAAATGAAAAATAGGGTATGCCACTACATGAGATGCATAAATATATATTCCGTTCTGAATGCCAATGCAATCCTTCCTATATGAAAGCCTAAATAAAACTCTCATCCAAGCAATCCAATGCAAGTACCTCCTCAAATCCATATGCAAAAAATGCAACTACCTTGTATTTTTCAATATAAAAGAATGAAAAATGCAATAAAAGTCATCTAAAACTCTCAGTCTCTGTAGCAAGTATAAAACACAATCCCAACAAGACACCGAGACAAAAAGAGCAACGCACTAATGGAAAAACAAAAAGGGAAAATGACTAAAACTACTTTCAAAGAAAAATCAATGAAAAAGCGGTCTCTGGTCACAAAAGAAGCATCCAACAGACAACATCGGACCCAAGGAAGACCCAACCACACTCACAACCCACCTAAGAACTTCCCACAACATCAAACTCACCAAAAGGGAGGATGTACGCGACTGTTTAAAGAACTGCTGTGTATATACGCAACTTTTGGCCAAAAACCTGCATGTATACGTGGATTTTGGCCAAAAACCTGCGTGTATACGCAACTTTTGGCCAAAAACCTACGTGTATACACAACTTTTGGCCAAAAACCTGCGTATACAGAGAAGACAGTGGTAAAAAGTAGGCCAAGGGTCAAACCAATAAAGGGGAGTGTCAATGGATGAACATCCTATAAAATGCAACACAAAAACAATGAGAAATAAAGAGCAATTCAAGAATATCAAGCCCATTGTGCCCGCAAACCCCAAATAAAAACAAGGAACATCCCCAGTGGAGTCACCAATTATGTTATAAAGAGAAATTCCTATGGCTTGGGGTACCACAACAAACAACTTGTCTCCAAAAATCAATCATTTCCCATATGCAAGAGAAATCAAATATCTAACACTAAAGGATCAAAACTTGTACCTTATTCTAGATGGTTGTAGTAGATCCCCGTTGAGCTTTCCAACTTCAGCTTGAATTGATGAATCATTTCCTCAACAATAAGTAAACAAGACAAGCATACTATATATATTGGTGTTAGATCTACTCTAGCATATATAATCAACAATGTATAAGCATTTGAAATCATCCATGGATAAAATATTCATTCAAACATACATTATTGGACAAAAAAAGATATTTCTATTAATATAAAATTAAAGATTACAATGAATACAACCTCTGTCGACACATCTGTGAATCGGAGAAACTAAATCCCCCACTTGGGCCTCCACCACCTCAATCCTCCATCTCTCGATAGCAAGCTCACAAGCAGAAGGAAAGCTTAGGAAGAACACTAAAGTGCTCCAAGGGACAAAGGGATACAGACTCAAGCACAAGTTCCGGAAACAATGGACTATAGTTTCTTTACTCTCAATTCTCTTATGCCTTCAATGTATCCAAAGGGTTCCTTATATATCTTTTCAATGGGGTAATGAAAGGTCGAATCTGAGTGATCTCAAGGCATATGGAAGGCTAGGAGACAAGTGAGTCAGATCCATGTCAAGGAAAACTCCAAAAGGATTTGGATTTTTGTACACATCCCCATGTACGCAGTTTTAGAGGTCAAACCCATGTATATACGCGATAAAGGGTTTAAAAGTCACATATATCAATTTTCACATGTTTTGAGGGATGGTCTAGGAAACATCAAAGGACAAAAAATGGTCCAACAGGTTTAAGGAGTCTACAGAGGGACATGGGAAGGCCATACAAGTGTGATTCACCTGGTGTGGTAAAATCTGCTATAAAAGATGCCCCCTAATGTGTGATGTCATAGGGGTCATACGATGGTCGAAATAAATTATAAGTCCATCCCAGAAGTGGAGTGATGAAGAATCCCAAATGGAAGAGCAGCCACCCAATCAACATAGTACAATGATACAACTCTGCAAATAATTGCAAATACATATAGCAGTCCTGGATACATAAGGGTACAATGGCCATGAATAGGCATGATACAAAATATGACATAAGTGGTCATCGCCACGTACATTATACATAGATCAGAATCTCCATGATGAAGATATACAAAGGATCATGATCTCCATAATAGCTGGAAATGTCTAACATACACTGGAATCAAGTCACGAGAGCTGAAATCTCATGAACACTGGAACGATCAAGGAGGTATCATATAAGAGATGCCACCAATCTGGAAGGTCTTCTATACAAACCGCCACAAGTATAAGTTCTACTATGTGAATAGAGGTGTCGAGGTGGAGCATAGTAGTCTATCATCTGATTACTGGTCATTGATGTATACCATTAACAGACGCGATATCACCCACTGACAATGATAATGGGAATCAAGGTACTAGAGTGCAAAATAACAAGTGTGAATAGGTGTTTTGAGGTTGAACACTTGAGAGGATCCATCGATCAGGGGACATTGATGTATTCCCAAAAACTGTCGATGGTGAGAGAACCTGCCACTGATGATTGCAAGTCTCAAGGTACTCAAAAATGACTCTAGATTCCAATCCCAGAATAAATGATCTGAATTCGATGGGATGAAATCCGTTGGAAGGAGGGCATTAAGGCATCCCCCATCATCCAACATGAGGTACTCAGCAAAGCTATATAATGTGGAAGTACTCGATCATAACGTGCACGAACTAGTAACTATACCGGGAATGGTCGACATGCAAAGTCAAGATAACTGAGGAATGGCTGACTCAGGTTTCAACCTCCTTCAAACAAGAGCATAATGGAAAATGGTGACTGAATAAAGGCAGCATAGATTTGATATACAAAACTGGGACATCTCTCTGACACAGGAGGCATCGACAGAGGCTCCATAGGGACCGGAAGCTTAACCAGTCGATGGAGATAAACTCAAATAAATGAGTATAGCTCCTAAATTCAAACTATAAACCCAACCAGTGGATGTGATATACAGTGCTCTGTTTGAAGGAAACATGACTCCACAGCTACCAAAGATAAGATCTTTCCTTGTCCGGATTTTTGGTTTTTTAATTTCTTTTGGACTTTTTCAAATATTTGAAAAGCTTGAAAAAGAATAAAATTACTTTAAAGTTATAGACTAGGAGGAGACGAGTGTCAAATGGGAAAACAAACTAGTTCCAAGTAGTGGAACATACCTATGCTCAATGCAAGGATACATGTGTAGGATAGCGACACTCAGGGGAAAGTCCCTTCCTGGTAAAAATAGGGAAGCAAGCTGCAAAGGATATACAAAATGACTTTGCATGGCTAGACATGAGACAAGCTCGAGCTATATGGCTAATACTTAAAGTTAGGGAAGCCGGCATAAGGCTCAATGAGGCAAAAAAAGCTCATGATAATGCAATTATAACTTGACATATAGAAGGGAGTCCCGAGGAAAATGGCCAGCATAAATTTCAAGAGGAGTATGAAGTTCTTGCTCAAGGACATGGCGAGACTAAAAGGGACTCCTAGACCTAAGAGATGACTCATAGCATGGGTACCAAATTCAAAAGGGAGCTAACTAGGACACCCATGTATATGAAAGCTCTACCATTCACATAGTACCACTTTTAACAACAGCATGAAGGTTCTGTGATTCCATGGAATGGGTTCGTACCCAAGGTTAAAATGAAACAGTCATAAGGTCATGCGAAATGCAACAAGATGTGAAATCCTAACCTATATGCCAGTTTATACATGATACCTGTGATAGGAACGAACGGGTCGAAACCTCAGAGAGAGTGTACAAAAACTGGACCCTACATGACAACCATATTAGTCCAAAACAACCCAAAATAGTCAATAAAGAATCCAAACTATAGGATATAGGGAGGGATGATCATGACAACTGCACCCAAAGTAAACTATGCAGTGAACAATGGGACATAAAATGGAAAACAAGGTGTAGACCCAACATTCACGCATCCACTACCACCCCCGTAAGGGTGACCACTGGTGCAAAGACCGAGCGAAGGGAACAAAAATCCTCCACAAATGGAGTAGAGGATGGAATATGACCATTCCCAAATCTATGAGCACAGTAAGGGGTTGTGATACCACCAAGTTTGACACCAAGGTCCATACTAGGACCAAGGACGGGTGATAGGATACCATGCATGCCGAAAATAAGAGGACCCAAACTCAAGAGAGCATAAATATAATCAAGTAAATGCGATCCCAAAGGCCAACTAGCAGACAAAGAGCACACTCGTAAGAAAATCTACAGTCAAAAAAACAAGCAAACCAAGGGGAGGATATGTGAACTCCCGAATGCAGTAGGTATGTCTTGCCTAGGAGAGGCTTGAAACTCCCATACACTACAAGCAGAGATATGTAACCAATTATAGTGGCCCTCAGCTTCAACGCCTAAAGCGACTGTGGTATCCGACCTCTACCTAGACAAGACACTTGCAGAATAACCTCTGCAAAGTACCCCCTCAATAACCTAGGTAAGGAAAGTAAGGTCACCTCAATATAATCAATGCTCAGGCGGAAAATCGCAGGAAGGATTGACCGTATGGGCAGGGTAGCAAAGCCTGAAACTATCGAAAGAGCCCCCAGATACGAATACAATCCTGGAAATATCTCCGATGCTACTCAGTTAAAACCAGGGGTCATCCGAATCATAAACACTCACACTACCTCATTCTTAACTCCCTTGCAAGAGGAGGATCCTGAGAAACACTAATTATACCAAGGAATTTCACACTCTCACCTGGACAGACATACATGTTGTTGTTTAGTGGTCTTGGATAATTTACTCACAATTAACTATTCCAAGACCCTGAAACCTAATCTTGTTGGTGCAGCCTATAAAAGAAAAGAGTGTAATTCATTTTATTATGCATTGATTTTAATTGGTTGTAATTACTCAAAGGGAAATGGCCGTGCAACTAATGAAATTATTACTCAGCAGTGAAATAAATATGCACACCATAACAAACAACGCTAAGTGCAATCTTTGTCAAATGAAAAATAGGGTATGCCACTACATGAGATGCATAAATATATATTCTGTTCTGAATGCCAATGCAATCCTTCATATATGAAAGCCTAAATAAAACTCTCATCCAAGCAATCCAATGCAAGTACCTCCTCAAATCCATATGCAAAAAATGCAACTACCTTGTATTTTTCAATATAAAAGAATGAAAAATGCAATAAAAGTCATCTAAAACTCTCAGTCTCTGCAGCAAGTATAAAACACAAGCCCAACAAGACACCGAGACAAAAAGAGTAATGCACTAATGGAAAAACAAAAAGGGAAAATGACTAAAACTACTTTCAAAGAAAAATCAATGACAAAGCGGTCTCTGGTCACAAAAGAAGCATCCAACAGACAACATCAGACCCAAGGAAGACCCAACCACACTCACAACCCACCTAAGAACTTCCCACAACATCAAACTCACCAAAAGGGAGGATGTACACGACTGTTTAAAGAACTGCTGTGTATATACACAACTTTTGGCCAAAAATCTGCATGTATACGTGGATTTTGGCCAAAAACCTGCATGTATACGCAACTTTTGGCCAAAAAACTACGTGTATAGACAACTTTTGGCCAAAAACCTACGTATACAGAGAAGACAGTGGTAAAAAGTAGGCCAAGGGTCAAACCAATAAAGGGGAGTGTCAATGGATGAACATCCTATAAAATGCAACACAAAAACAATGAGAAATAAAGAGCAAGTCAAGAATATCAAGCCCATTGTGCCCGCAAACCCCAAATAAAAACAAGGAACATCCCCAGTGGAGTTGCCAATTATGTTATAAAGAGAAATTCCTATGGCTTGGGGTACCACAACAAACAGCTTGACTCCAGAAATCAATCATTTCCCATATGCAAGAGAAATCAAATATCTAACACTAAAGGATCAAAACTTGTACCTTATTCTAGATGGTTGTAGTAGATCCCCGTTGAGCTTTCCAACTTTAGCTTGAATTGATGAATCACTTCCTCAACAATAAGTAAACAAGATAAGCATACTATATATATTGGTGTTAGATCTACTCTAGCATATATAATCAACAACGTATAAGCATTTGAAATCATCCATGGATAAAATATTCATTCAAACATACATTATTGGACAGGAAAAGTTATTTCTTTTAATATAAAATCAGAGATTACAATGAATACAACCTCTATCGCCACGTCTGTGAATCAGAGAAACTGAATCCCCCACTTGGGCCTCCACCACCTCAATCCTCCATCTCTCGATAGCAAGCTCACAAGCAGAAGGAAAGCTTGGGAAGAACATTAAAGTGCTCTAAGGGACAAAGGGATGCAGACTCAAGCACAAGTTCTGGCAACAATGGACTATAGTTTCTTTGCTCTCAATTCTCTTATGCTTTCAATGTATGAAAAGGGTTCCTTATATAGCTTTTCAATGGGGTAATGAAAGGTCAAATACGAGCGATCTCAAGGCATATGGAAGGCCAGGAGACAAGTGAGTCAGATCCATGTCAAGGAAAACTCCAAAATGATTTGGATTTTTGTGCACATCCTGATGTACGTGGTTTTAGAGGTCAAACCTGCGTATATACGCGATAAAGGGTTTAAAAGTCACGTATATCAATTTTCACATGTTTTTAGGGATAGTCTAAGAAACATCAAAGGACAAAAAATGGTCCAAGTGGTTTAAGGAGTCTGCAGAGGGATAGGGGAAGGCCATACAAGTGTGATTCACCTGGTGTGGTAAAATCTGCTATAACATATGCAGGAGGAATGTTCTTTTCTCTCGACAGATCAGGCCCAATCCTTACTGCTACATGATAAATGCCATTTAGATCTCGGATCAACTATTAAATATAAATGGATAAGATTCAGACAGGCTCCTAGATAATATTAACCAAATTGATATTCATTGGTTAACTTAGGAAGATCCATTTTCAGAGAAACCTCCTCTGCACATCGATCACCAAGTAGATAATTTCCATGTTTTCAATGGACATATAATGGAGGTTAGGAACCCTCCCCTATCTCTATAATCCTCGATCATGCCAACCCAACCGAACTGGAATATAATTAATTGTGTATGTAAGATACCAGAGCTTCCATGCCATTCGAAGATACACTTTCCTCTAATCTGATCATAGGGGACAAAAATAGGGAAAATTTTGATAGGTTGTATAGTATGAATTTTATAAATCAGTTCCCACCAAGTTTATAAATCATTTCCTAGCAACGTTCAAAATTGAACCCTTCACAGCCCTTCCAAAGGGTTCTCACCCTTCCCAAAAGTGTAAATTTAAAATTTCCCTTTAAAAAAATTTAAAATTTGAATTTTACCCAACCAATAAATAAGGGTATAATTTATATCAACATTTCAAAAGAAGAGAAACATTCGAAATTACCCATTCATATAAATTTATCAATTTGTTGAAATTCCTATGCTATAAAGTTCAACTAATCATTCAAAATATTGTAAATATGATAAATTATAATCACTTACTCACTCATGTCATGCACTCGGTGCTTAGTTGTTGAAGATGGCCAGTAATCATTAATGACTACGAGGCACTAGCCATCGAGATGTGACTCTGACTCTCGAGTCACTTGGGGCTGTAATCTAAAGTGTGACAATGTGTCAGCAACTACTAGTCTACTACTAGGCCCGAAACGAGCTCAAAAATGTGTTCCTACTACCTATGTGAACCTCACTACCAATGTCCACTTTTTTTCGTCGAAATGAAATTCAAAAGGTCGGTTTGATAAGTCCTCCTCTACAAGACTTCATTTCTTGCATGAATATCATGGACTCACGACAACTATAAAGAACACTCAATGTCATGCAAATACAAATAATGGCATGTAGCTAGGAACTCAAACTGTGCATAAATTGATTTATGCATTGCTATAGACAGGTGTCATTGGGCACATGATATGGAGAAATAATGGTTATTAACAAAATTAGAAAAACAATTGTTGGCTTGAGAATAGTCTTCAGTTTGATGAGTGGCATGATCATGATGTTATCTCCCTCCGTCCTTCCAAACATTTGTGGTTTCTCATGACATTTGTCCTCAGCGTTACAAAAATACATGTAGAAATTACTTGTCTTTACATCCTATTTTCTTTAAATCCTCATATGATAGTCATAACTAAGGATTATTATGTCTACACATCCTCACCTTATAATACGAGTTGGGTCAAGGCGCAAAGACAACCATAAAATATTAAATTGTCAAGATGCAAAGAGTAAGAGAGAACTATAAGTAAGTCTTACATTAAATTTACCTTATAAGTCTTTAATGAACACTATCAACTGATATTTGACAAATTTGATTGTTCTGATCTTCTTATCACTCCTTACCAATGTGATTGCAAGGCATTCAGTGAAGGTGAAGTCCATAATTTTAGGTCTTCTTCCTCATTATCATGCCTTTTGGTAAGACAATAAAGAGGGTAGTGGCAAGCATCAGCATGGAAAACGGTCTTGACATATAGGTTATACACATTAATTTTTTTCATTAAATAATTTAAATTCCTACCCATGACTATGGATTCAATGAATTGTGGACGGGTACGAAACACAACAAATTTTAGAGCCACAAGCACTTAACTACTCACACCTATAACTTTCTGAAATCTAGCCATTAATAAACTTCTTTTGGTATTCTAGTTCAATTTAAAAGGTGGATTGTTAGACTCAAACATGCAATGAGTTGTAAGGATTCAATTGACTTAGGCCCCTCCATCACATACATGCATGCTTTCACAACAAGCGTTGAAAGAACAATATTTGTTTTTTGCATTTTTTTGTGTGAAAAGGTTTGGTTAATTTATAATTGTCAATTAAAATACAATTATTTATATTGCACTTCATCTCTAAAGGGATGAGAGAATAAATTCCCTTCCAATTGAAATTAAGACCCAACCTTCAAATTTGATCATTGTTTCCCAACCGCCTTCGAATCAAATTTTCAAACTTGATATGCTAGATAGTTTGAATTTCATAAATCAATCTCACCAGTTTTATAAATCAGTCCCCTCGCCCCTTCGAATGAAATTTAATTTTATTGTTTTAAGGTTTTAATCTGGTAAGGAAAAATTGTTGAAATAAAATAGCAAATGTAAAAGTTTAAAAACAAAAAAAAAATTCTTCTTAGACATGAAAATGGAATAACATTCCTTGCTCTAGGGTAGGGTAGGGATTAATAAAGAAAATAAAATAGGAGTTAAAGGTGAGATATTCGGAGACAATCCATGGTAGAATATCTTATACATGTAAAGAGTTTACTTTTAACTTTTTTATGGTTTGTTATTTTGTTATTTTTTAAGTACATTTTAAGTTTTTGAATTTAAATTAAAATGTGTTAAATATTTGCTTTTATAAAAAAAATAAAAAATGTTAAAATGGATATTACGTATAATCTTTATTTGTTAAAAATTAAACCAACTTAATACCCTAAATTTTGGTATTGAGTCACATCATGAGCACCAAGAATCATAACTAGTGTTCTAAACTTCAAAATAAGCACTATATCCCACTTACAAGCCAAAGATTCCTTATGGAGGGTCAATGTAGTGGTTTGGGACCCCACACATTGGCCATGATCTCCATAGTAAAATGATACAGCATAAGGTCGTAGATTTTTCTTTATACCATGGAATGGTCCTCAAAATCCATCCATAGTGAGCTCCATATTAAAATGATACAACCTAAGGTCCTAGAGTTTTCATTATACCATGGAATGGTCCTCAAGGTCCATCCCTAGTGTGCCCCTCTTAAATCTAGTAGCCATATCTCACATGTAGGCTAAGGATTCCCTGCACAAGCCCTATGCAATGACGTGGGTTAATATGCAAAGAGCATGAGACCCATAAACAAATGTTTTATCCCAACAACATGGGTTTCAGTATCAAACCATGAATTAGTGATCAATAAGCATCCATGACTTGAAAAACCTCAAAATGGCCACCATATCCATATAATAGGGAAAAAATGGGCTAGGGATTTATGGATGGCCTATGTAGAACCCGAAAGCCACATGTTATGTACTAAAACTCGGATCTTCACCATGGACTATGAATTAGGTCTTGAGAACCATCCTTGGTGCACTAAACCTTCAAATGCGATGCCACTTCTTCCTCACATGCAAAATAATTCATATGCATGGCCCATGTTGTGGATTAAGACCCCACACATGACATCTAAGGATTAGAGATAGATTCCAATATGGACTTTGAACCTAGTTTGTTTGCATCAAACAATGCCTTATCCTTGAGAAATGTATCAAGTCTTTCAAACCTTGAAATCACCACCATATCAAATTCGTAGGCAAAAGATTATGTATATGGGCATGTGTGATGCCCTGAGTGATGAAACATGGCATGTGAGCCCTCGTAGAAATATATGGTATGGTATACTACCTTTCCTTTTGTCCCTTGACCATGCCATGGGCATCGAGAACCATCCTTGGTATGTTAATTCTCAAAGTGATGTATACATAACTTTTTGTCCATTGATGAGGTGTAGCGCCCCGAAATCATTCGGAGTAAAATCACTCTATTTCAAACACATACTATATTAGGGGACTGCTACAACAACAATTCAAGATTATTCCTTGAGCCTTTACAATTCACATCCAAATGAACAACATTGTGGTGTAGACACACATGAGGGGTGGAATCCCAAGATAGTGTGGATTAGTGACACTCTATATAAAAGGGGAACTATACACCATGGATTTTGTAGCCATGATTCAAGATTATTCCTTAATCCTTTTATGAGTTGTGGCCAAACAAACAACGTCGTTTGGCTACGAATGAGGGGCAGTTCCTAAAAATTGTGTGGATCACAGTCACTTCATTTGAAAGCGGCACTATACTATGTGGCTATTCCATATTAACTCTTAATCATTTCACATGTAATAGCAAAAAAAACAACACTATATATTCATTGATGAGATCTAACCCCCCAAAATAGCATGGATTATAGGAACTCTATTTCAAGTGTTAATTTTAGTGAGTAGCTATTGCATCCATAATTCAATATTACACCTTAATCATTTTACAGGTCGTAGCCAAAGAAAAAACACCATCTAATCGTTGAGGAGGGGTAGTGCCTTGAATTAGTGTGAATTTAAGGAACTCCATTTTGAAGAGGGGAAAGAGATTGTATATATAATATAAGGGAAAGAAGGAAACCCTATATAAGTCCATATTCATAAACCAAACTAGCCTTTGAATTTACCAACTTTCTAAGTCATAAGTAACATGTGCCGCATCAAACCTTCTAATGAGAGGATCCCTCTAAACATCTAACCACCCTCTTAGTAGCCAAGATGTTACCATGATTTTCAACTTAAATCAAACTAATACCACACGTGTCCTTGACCATTGTGAAAACATCCCAAAGCACCATGGGGAGACCTCATGCCCTACCATACTTTTCCCATAGTTATGAATGCAAAATATCCTTTGGGTGACAAAACTACACCCTTCCAAGGATTCAACAAGACATAATATATAAGGAAGGACATAATGTCATCATTAATCCTAATAACATAATCAATAACCCCCTCATAATGGTAGTTTTAGTATATTGGTTGCGCACTCTACATGACCAACCGACATTCATAAGTCTTGAGGTTGATATGATTGCACTCATTATCGTCACTGGTGCTTCAACCATGCCTCATATTTTTCCTATAATAAATACATTGTGCACACTTATTGAAATTAATGAGGCCAAGAGAGTATTGTCCCATGCTTTACAACCATGATAATTCCCTAGCCATGGCCCATGGAAAAAAACTAGGGAATTAGGTTATAACTATTTTGTTTTAGGCGTAAAATGAACAAATAAACCATTACCCTCTCAGAGAAAGACAATATAAACTGAGATCTGTCATCTGCTCCCTTTTCAAAATGCAATGGTAAGGAGGATTTCAGGACAACCTGTTTTATCTATTGCAAAACTCAAGAACTTAAAAAATGGTATTCAAATGCTTGAAATATAATGGTGGGTAGGGAGAACTAGTAGCCATAGTTATTAGAGTTGTCAAAATGACTAGCAAGATCAAACTAAAAATGAAAAGAGTTTAGATACAAATTCATATTGCAGGCACATGAACATGACCACTTGTGCAATCAAATTGAATACAATGGTGTTGATATTTGAGAAAAAGTGGTAGAAGCAAGATAACTTACAGATGACATGGTGATGAGCCATCCTAAGAAGGGTTCACCCTCAGTGAAAATATCAAACCCTAGCTTGGATTCCAAATCCTCGTCTGCAGTGCACCTCATTTTATTATTTGTTGTACCTTTGTGACCATGACCGCGACTACCTCCCCTTCCTCGTCCTCTGCCTCGTCCACCATCGAAGGCATTGAACTTGGAGCTATGAGCACTCATGTTTTTGGAATCCGATTGGTCTCCAAGGGAATTGAACCTCGATCGAACTGGAAATCCTCCAATGGCAAGATCCACTCTACCCATGGCCAAGATCCTTATCGGTCAGGTTAGAAGTATGTCACTCTCTTAGGTGGGGCATGGAAGTATATCCCCCTATCTCATTCTTTTCCCCTAACGATAAAGACAAAAAAGAGCAGCAAGAAATAGCATGAAAACACAGTTTGGATCCAAGGACCCCTCCCTACATATAAAAACCGAACACAAATACTTCAATTTTAACCATTTGTTAAAGGAATGCAACCTCCATTTTTTATGAGTTACGGTGATTGAAACCCTTGGCAACAAAAATCAAGGCTAAGTGGTGGAAGGAAAATGATTGAGTTACAAAAACCACATATCGAAGACATTTCCATTGGTCTCCTATGTTCGGATGACGAATTGAATGTCGACCAATGATATGTTGGTCTCCTCTGCTTATCCTATGTTGGGTAGAAATGAACCTTGTGCGCAGGATTGTGTGGCAATGCCAATGAAGATAACAATGCTCTCTGCTATTGAATGCTATGCACTATTGAATTCTCTATAGAAGTCAAGGAGGGGTTCAAATGGCACACTATTGGATGCTCTGCAAATTCAAGGAGGGCACAGAGGCTTCAAAATGGTGGGAATGTTTTTTTATGTTATGTTTTATTTATTTTTATATATTTTGTTTTGTTTTTTTATTATGTTTATATGTGTTATTAAATTTAAGATTATAATTGAAAAAAAAATCGTTTAGTTATATCCAGCATTCAAAATTGAACCCTTTCCAGCTCTTATTCCTTCCAAGAAGTGTAATGTTAAAATTGTCCTTCAAAAAAATTTTAAAATCTGAATTTTACTCTTCCAATTAAGAAGGGCATAATTTATATCAACATTTCAAAATAAGGGCAACATTTGAAATTGTTCATCCATATAAATTTCTCAAGATGCTGAAATTCCTATGCTATAAAGTTCAACTAGTCATTCAAAATATTGTAAATATGAGAAATTATTATCACTCACTCACTCATGGCATGCACTCATTACTCATTGACCAGTAATCATTGATGACTACGAGGCACTATCGATCGAGATGTGACTCTAACTCCCGAGTCACTTGGTACTGCAATCTAAAGTGTGACAATTTGTCAACAACTACAACTATAACAAAAAAGAACTATTGGGCACAATGATGAGCTCAAAACTTTGTGCCTACTACGTATGTGAACCTTGCTACCAATGTCCACTTTTTTTTCATCAAAATGAAATTCAAAAGGTTGGTTTGATGAGTCCTCCTCTACAAGACTTCATTTCTTGCATGAATATCATGGACTCATGACAACTATAAACAACACTCGATGTCATGCAAATACAAATAATAACATGTAGCTAGGATCACAAATTGTTTAGAGGTCGATTTATGTAAATGTTGCTATAGAGAGGTGTCATTGGGCACACAATATGGAGAAACAATGGTTATTAATAAAATTTAAAAAACAATTGTTGGCTCAAGAATAGTCTTCAATTTGATGGGTGGCATGATCGTGATGTAATCTCCCTCCATCCTTCCATATATTGTGGTTTCTCACAACATTTGTCGTTAGCGCCACCGAAATACATATAAAATTACTTGTCTTTACATCCTCTCCCCTTTAAATCCTCATCTCATAGTAATAACTAAGGATTACTATGCATGCACATCAACAACTTATAATACAAATTGAGTAAGGTGTATAGACAACCATAAAATATTAAATGTGTCAAGACGCAAAGAGTAAGAGACAACTATAAGTAAGTCTTATATTAAATTTACCATATAAGTATTTAATCAACACTATCAACTAACATTTGACAAGTTGTATTGTTGTGATCTTCTTATCAGTCCTTGCCAATGTGATTGCAAGGCATTCTTTAAAGGTGAAGTCCATAATTTTAGGTCTTCTTCCTCATTATCATGTCTTTTGGTAAGACAATAAAGAGGGTAGTGGCCTACATCGACATGGAAAATGGTTTCAATGTAGAGATATACACATTAGATGATTTTATTAAATAACTTAAATTACTACCTGTGCCTATCAATTCTCTGAATCGTGGACTGGTACAAAACACAACAAATTTTAGAGCCCCGAGCCCTTAATTACTCACACTTAGAACTTTCTCAAATCTAGCCATTAATACACTTCTTTTGGTATTTTGGTTCAATTTAAAAGGTGTATTGTTAAGAGATAGACATGTAGTGAGTTGCAAGGATTCAATTGACTTAGGCTTGAGTCCATTTCCCCTCCATCCCATATTACATGTATTCTTTCACGACAAGTGTTGAACAAAAAGTTTTGATGCCCTCACCCCGGTTATGCTAGCTTTGCTAACTTGCTTGGTATGTGGGAATTTTTTTTTTAATGTTTTCTGAGTTGTGTATTATTTTTCTTAGGTTCCCAATCCTTATCATTCTTATATCTCTTAATCTTGGATTTCACTTGGAAGCCCCAATATGGTTATGACATACCTAAGTAGTCTTTTTGTATAATGAAGTGTGCTCCAATTTGAAAAAATACAATAGAATAGTTGTATTTTAAATCGTCTTAGTTGCTAATAGATTGTTGATTTGAGGATGTTGAGGTCTTAGTGTGAGTCTACCAGCAATTTAGTTCAAAAAGTGTAACTGCTCTTACTACAATATATAAGAGTGGACTAGCCATAACATCTGATATTTCCATGTACAAGTTAAATTCTATTGAAAACATTAATTCACATACTCTTCAGGAAAAATTGATTAGGATACACTATAAAGTACAATAGAAGAAATATAATATGGCACAGTAAGTCATTTTAGTATATCAAGTGCGCATGATTAGTGAGGATAGGAGCCTAGGCATGTAAAATAGTTAGAGCCATGTGAATTACCGTAAGAAAAGATAAGATTAGATTATAGAAAGTTTTGTATTGTGTGTGTTGTTGTAAAGAGATGAGACTATTTAGTTTTTCCAAACATCAGGATGTGTGCTCTTTCTTTAATTTATTACTGCTTTGAAGTTTTAATTTTTTCTCTGCTTTAAAGGTACAGAGAAAGAGGACTTTATGCCAGAGATTGATGATGGGAAATCCAGATCATGTTTGATGAAAGCTTAAAGGAGTCTGTTGAGAAAGTACAGTTTACAAAAACTTATAATATCTAAGAAGCAATTGATGAGGAAAATGTAGCAACACAAGCAAATTTGGAAGCAATTGATGATCCTAATGGTGCAATGACTACTATTTTCACTAGTGCTCCTAGTGCTACAACTAGTGCCGATATTAGTCTTACATGATTATTAGACGATTCCCTTCACTATGAGACTTTCTTCTCTATCTTAGGAAGTGAAACTAAAATAATGGAAGGGGTTATGCTCATTTATCAATATCAGATTACTTGACAAAAATTTCAGTTAAAAAATCAGGACCTACAACTTACCTGGAGCTTATATTGCACATTTTCAAGGTACTAATTTTCCCCTTAACAAGTAATCTAAATGTGATAAAGTGTGAAGTGAAAAGGGCAGTGAATATTGCACTAGATCTAAATGTGACTCATTTACCTAGTTAATCATGTACTTTGAAAATGGAGATCGTGACATGTGGGTTGGAAAAAAATAACCTACTAATAGTGACACAAACAACTCAAACAAAACATGTGCATCTAAAGTACATTAAGTGATAAACCTAGGAAACAAGCCATTGAACCTAGAATCCTTTCGGGGGTTAATGTTGGGACACATGTAATATCACCTAGTTATGTGGAGAAGCTGGATCTTATGTTATCTTGCATGGGTTTCAATGGTACCAATGGAATTGACCCTCCTTGAAAGGATAAACTTGTTTGTCCATGACCATCTTGCTTCATAGGCACAGGAGCACTCCCTCTAATGTGAACACATTGCACAATAGAAACATTGCTAACAGGTCTGACATAAGTTGTTCTGGCAATCCTTGAACCAAGGCGCTCTACTGAACCACTAAGAATTTGTTAGTATGATATGGATTTTTTTTGTTATAAATTAAAATCTATTACGATTGGAAGAAATCAATGCAAACACAATGACAATACAAAGGGTTCCCATTGATTATAGAATGGAGTTGTAATTAGATTAAACAACTCATTTCAATGTTGTATGATACAGAGTTTTTTCATTACAAATTGTACTCTATTGTGATTTGATTCATGGATTAACAGTTTTGCTCAGCTTCCAAGTTTGCCACATTCATTTCCTTCTAGATTTGAAATCCTTATCATCTTGGAGTATAGTGAATAATATTCAATAGATTGAGAAAATGGATTCCTTATATCCTATGCAACAAAATGTTGTTGACCCATCTTGTCATATTTTATCACTGGCCTTATACATGACTGCATCTCACTATAATGTGTTGCATAACAACCCCTTCACAAGCTTTATACCAATAAATATTTATAAGCTCTCTGCATCGTATTTCCTTGAGATTTATAACAACAACATTTGTGGAAATGTACCTCCTTACATGGGACACGTGCGAGTATGCCTTCTTCCTAGGGACATATTGAAGAACTTTCCTAATTTTCTTCTTTCAGACAACAATCTTAGTTGTGTCCTTCCTTCTGAAATAGGAGAGATGATGAAACTAGGAAAGCTCGATCTGAAACTGCAATAATCTCACTAGAACCATTCCTTGGAGGCTTTTATATCTCGACGAATCCTTCAAAAATAGGTAGTTTAACTAAGGTTTTAGATATTAGAGAAAACTAATTGTTGGAAGGAACCATATCACCAACTCTTGGCCATCTTGTGATGTTGCTGACAAGTTAAGCTTGATTATATGGCTGATGTGGAAACACTCAACTATGATGATTTGGATAGTGTTTCAAAGATACAAAATAGCCAATAGTGTTTATAAAATAGTTTGATAAAATAATATTCAAAACATATTTCTTCAAGCACTGCAACAAATATAATGCTTTCTGACATTGGAGGAGTCTTGCCTCTTGGTGCATTTCTGTAATGTCTTGGTGGCGAGTGCTCGAAATAACTCATAAAACTTGAATATCTACCACATCAAAATAAAATTATTCTGTTAGGAATTCCTTCCAACTTTGGAAATTTAATGAGGCTTTATGAATGCATACAAACTTGTCCCTTTCAGGAATATTCCTTTCACAAAAACGATGAGACCTTAGGGAAGAGCGATCTAGAGATGGTGTACGATAACGTCAAGCATAATATAAATGACATATCATGATGCTTACAACTTAAAAGATAAATGTACCTTCATCAACTACAACTATACTCTTACCTTTGCCTGGAAATATTTCAGCACAATTAGAAATATTAACTAGAACAATAGGTCTTCCTTGATCTGTAGTTGATAATCACTCAATTTTATTTAGTACATCTATTCCCTCGACAACTCTTCCAAAGAAGACATGCTTACTGGAGATAATAAGAAAAGGGACATTAATTATATGAGAGTAAAATAGAAAATAGAGATGGGGAGAGGCAACATATCCAAATTAGTCAGACAAATGTTAGCCTCACCCCCTTAGTAGCATATAGACCAACTGAGTTGGACTGAAGAGAACTGCCTACAAATATTTATCAAACTTTAAAATGTCAAATGGTAAAAATACACTAGTGTCTTGCACCCAAAGAAAGTAACCCATTATTTCAAGGTAAAGGAATCTTGTATTTCTAAAATACAAAATTTCCATATGGTGACACTCATGAGTCATGGATAAAGAGAAAATATGTTGATCACAACCAACATGTAAAGCTACTCAGACAAACTCAGGTGAATACAAAAAATCATAGATATGGAATCAAGTATATACCCATCAATATGAGGTGTTGCTGCAAAACTAATAAAGAACTAAGAACCATTGGTGTTCTAAGATACAAAATTTCCATATGGTGACACTCATGAGTCATGGATAAAGAGAAAATATGTCAATCACAAACAACATGTAATGCTTCTCAGACAAACTCAGGTGAAACAATGTCTATGGGACTTGATGGATTAATATTTTATGGGATCAACACAACAATTACTCATTGAGTGAACAAAATAAAAAATGGAGTAAAGCCTATGTATATTTCATCAAAAGAACCACTTCCAATTGTGTGCCCAAGTCTATACTTGTTTTTTACGTGTGACTCCATGTCATGGGATGTCACAATTTTAAACCCTATGTGCACACATTCGAGGTTAATATGCACATTCCAGTACCCACAATCATGTCCCAACACCCCCCCACACACTTCAACATCTACACGTGTTCTAGCTCTGTGCATACACTTTGTCATCATGAGATTTGTGGAAATCACCATATTTTGTTGAAGATCTCTACACTAAACTAGAATATGAATATATATATTTAAAAAGATCTCTGCACAATGATATTTAAAAAGTTTCTTGTCAAGTTATGGTTGTCTCAAATGGTTCCCTTTAAAAGTAAAGTGCATTCTACATGTAGCATAGTATAATTGCTTGACAAAATCAGTGAACCAACAACATACTTGGTTGTAATGAGAAATAATCAAGTTTTATGCAATCAAGCACTAGCAAAATGAAGTCAAGAAATATGACAACGATACCATATTTGGAATATATTGGGAAAATTGCTTGTAATGGCAAGATCAATAAAGGGGTTTGGTTCTTGTATTTCATACCTGTAAAAATGACCTTATGGTCATTGGAGGCCAAATAAAACTTGAAGGTGAAAATATAGAGTTGAATTTCTTGCATCCTACATGTGAAGGAGGAGCTTTGAAATGAAATTTGCTAATAGTTAAGGAATATGCAAGAGTTATATTTCTCACATATGAGACCATCCTATTGGCATCGATTCCTTGTTGAATGGTTATCAAAAATACATTTGATATTTTTCCACTTGCATATTTATCCTATAAATACCTATGTGTTGGAATGTTGAATTCTCTACTAGCTCTTGGTAACGATTTGAACAAGGCAAATTCCTTTGTGATAGTAGTGGCTCTTAAAATTCGTGGCATACTGAGAAATGTAGTACTGTGAACAAGTGACAGAGTATATTACAAAATATCTAGTAATCAAGAGTAATATTAGCAATGGGGATTTACAGATGTTTGTAGAAGGAAATAAAATTGGGACTCTATGGTGTTGAATCCTCCATCCAGCAAAGCAGCAGGTCCACATTACCATCATTCAAATCCCATATTTTGAAGATCAACAATAAAGATCAACCCCATATTCAAGGGTATCAAATCGATCATTTCCATGCAGTCATTTAACAGGTGGTATTCAAAGGAGGGACAAAGGAGGGACAAATATCAAAGTATAGGATGTTAAAGCATATTTAGGTCATAGATTGAACACTTGAAAGATACCGGATTCCAAGAAATCCTCTCTAGATTTATGGAAATAGTGGGGCATATATCCTCAAATTTTAGGTAGAATATTAGTTGACAGTTATAGTCAAACCTTCTATTATAAGGGTATCGAACTCAGCAGCGGTACTAGAATTTAGCAAATCAACTCAATAGCACTACTTAGCATTTAGAAAATCAACTCCAGGTGTAGCATTTCCTAGCTCTATGTTGAATGTTTTTCTTGTCGAAATTCATGGCGCATTTCATGTCACTAACCCTGGATTCATATATGGTGCTATGCTATTCACGACGTTTTTTTGGAGGCTATTATTGGCGTTATATGGGATGCTTTTGTAGATGATAATTGGGACGTTAATTGGGATGTTATTTGGGATGCTAATTATCGTCCAAAATAATGCCAACTTTTAAACATGGACGATATTTGGGATGCTAATTGGGATGCTAATTGGGACGCTAATTAGGACGCTAATTGGGATTCTAATTGGGATGCTAATTGGGATGCTAATTGGGACATTAATTGGGATGCTAATGAGCATCCAAAATAACGCCAACTTTTAAAAAGGGACGCTGATTGGGATGCTAATTGGGATTCTAATTGGAATGCTAATTGGGATTCTAATGGGGATGCTAATTGGGATGCTAATTAGCGTCCAAAATAGCACCAACTTTTAAAAAGGGACGCTAATTGGGATGCTAATTAGGATGTTGATTGGGACACTAATAAGGACTATAATTGGGATGTTATTTGGGATGCTAATTAGCATCCAAAATAGCGTCAACTTTTAAAAAGGGATGCAAATAATGCCATTAAAAGTGCCATCCCATGGAAAAGCGTCCAATTTGTCCAAAAAATGATAAAAAATACACTAAAATGGATAGTGGATGCTAAAAAAGAAGCTAAAAGGGATGCTACTCATAGGTTTTTGTTGTCGTGATTTGAATGATCGTAATGGTTTGCGATTTCATGAATACAAAAGAGAAAAATCACTCCAACTCCTCCCTCCTCCCTTCCTACCCCTCCACCCTCCTTTGCCTCCCCCTTCAACCTCCTATGTCGTCATCTTAAGGGGAGCATCTCTCCCATGGGTGCCAAAGGGTCGCCCCTCACTAGTGGCCCTTGGCGCTGGAGGGAGCAAAGCTCCGCTCTCACCTCCTCCTCCGCGGTCGCTACCTGCTCTTTCCCCACACGCCACTCCAACACCCCTCCACTTACAACTCCCTCCACCCTCCTCCACTCATGGCCCTCCACCTCCTCTTTCCTCCCCACTGCTCCACTTTCCCTTCCCTATTAATTTTTCATATTATATATTAATATAAATATTTGACATTAACAAGATGTTTAAGATTATAATTTATTTCTTATTAATATTTAATGTTAATGTTAATATTTAATATAAATATACAATGCTTAATGTTGGATATTTAATATTAAAATTGATATTAATATTTAATGTTATAAAAATAAATGTTTAATATGTTTAAAAATGTAATGTTTAATGTTTAATATATAATGTTAATAAAAATAAATAATGTTGATATTTAATGTTAAACATGATCAAATGCATTGAATCATTCCATTTCTGGAAGGATACACAAGGATATATTCTCACTTTATTTATCCCTGCTATTGTACTAAAGGGCAATAAATCCCTTTTCATCTCTTTGTAGCTAGTGTTGAGGGAGAAATAATCTTTCATCAGAGATTTGTCACCGATTTGTGTCATACCTTTTCATTGGAACATGTGTTACTTGTTTAAAGCCTTTGTTGTGTATAGATTGAGAGATTGTATCTCTTGTTGATCTCTTTTTTTTTCCTCATCTTGATAATTTTTGGGTGCATGACATTGCATGAGGTTAACTTGATCCCCTTGTTCAATTCATGTAACTATTAGTCTGATTTATTCTCTTCTTTATTATCATTCAAACCTCTATCAGCTTTAGTTATGAAACCCTTCAAAGCATTTTTGTTTGATTTTTGAATCCTTTTTGTTGATTTTAAGAGTTAGAATACCGCGTGTCAAGCCTCTTTTTGAGTTCGTTTTTCCTCTTGATTTGGAAAATTTATGTGTTGTAGTTAGGTAGGTTATTTATTTTTTAATTATTATAGTGTCTTATGTGGTGTAGTTAGGTAGATTAATTGTTTAAAAAAAATTAATATATTGTTTTTTGGGGTCTAGTTATGTGAGTTAATGTTTTTTTTTAAATGTTTTTTGATATAATGTTTTTTTAGTATAATGATTTTTTACTATAATATTTTTTTTGCACATATCCCTCATGGATACAATATATGAAACATTAGTTATGATTGTGAGCCTTATACTTACCAATCGTTCAATAAAGTCACTTAAGGATTTCTAGATATCACAACATCGCCACTATGGAGATTCGTTGTTGTCCATTTTGAAACACTTGTGGCGAAGATGTCAAAAGAACCTCAACCCCCATTAGAAGGGATGTTTGGAAGGAGCATTTTGGCCATCTTGCAGACATAGAAGACCCAATGAAAGAGGACGTTGATGTCCCTGAGGAAAGCCAAGCTCCGGAAAATTCCAATTTCGATGAAGAATTTTGCCTGCGTGATATTGTTGATTAGTTTAATGTTTTGAAGAAAATGTTAAATTTGACAACTTTTTGATAATATATATTAGTACTATTTTGACTTTCATACTTTATTTAGAAATAAAATTTCTATATATATTCTTTTTAATATGTTATTTACAAATATATGGTATAGTTTTTAGTGAATTTATGTGAATCATAACATTTCGGAATATAGTATGAAATAGTATCATTTTAATACAAAACTTCTATGAAAATCCATTGAAAATGGTTGTAAATGTCTTTATTTTCTAGAATTTCTTAGAATTTTGTCAATAAAAAAGCCTTATTTTTCCTATAAAATGTCTTATTTTAAAGAGAAAATTGCAAAATGTATATGTTGTTAGATAGTAGATCACAAAATGTATATGATGATGATCTACTATCTAACTATATTTCTGTATTTCTAAAGGTATGTTATTTTGTTAAATGTCTAAAAAACACACTTGAAAATATTTAATGATTGCCACTTTGGTTGTTGTGAATTTATAGGTATGTACAATACTTTATCCATCTAATTCCAGATTCCAAATTTTATTTTTAGGGCTTCATACTTCTTCTTTAAAGTTTAGAGATGGATTTCTTAATGTCAACTTAACGGATGGTTGTCTTGGGCTATGCACCGTCATTGATCCAGTGCCTATCTCGATTCTCCGTGGAGGGTTACAGTGTTTCAACACTGAAAGTTGTGAGGTGAAATGTGGATTCATTGGGTCAAGGTTTTTGGTCGATGAATTTAAAGGTGCAGGTAGCTCTCCCCAAGTGAGAGGATCCAGGAAGTGTAGGTGTAGAGTCATTAATTCTTGTGGGTAGAGTTCCTCTAATGGTGGCTAGATATCATCGTGCAGAATAGAAGCTACAACCTAACATTATGAAATTTCCATTTAAAAAAATTGGGGTCCTAAAACTCATTATATAATTTTCGTGTATGATAAATTTCACATATAAATTGGTTTCCAATTATGGAAAATTGAGTTATGTATGGAAGTTATCCCATTATTTTTAATGGCTACTTGTAAGCAAAACCCTAGCCGAGAATTTTATTGGCCGTAAGATGAGTTTGGACAATAATAAGTATGAATAGTTTGATTATGGATACAAATAGTTTGGACGCCATTGTTGGGATAAGGCCCATCGCCCGAGATTCCATCGAAACCATGAATTTGATGGTATTTTAGGAGACATTTTGATTGTAAAAGGTGGAATATGATAGTAATATGTTTAAATGTGTCATGAATTTTGTAATTTTATTACCTAAAGATTTAGGTAGATCTAGGATTTTCTGGTGGACACTCCATTCATTTTAGGATTCCAAATTTCCAAGTCATTTCAAGATCTTGAAAACGAGTAGAAACTTGGAGATTTACCTAAACCTCTATATAGTAAAATTCCAAGATCCATGATAAAATTCCAAAATTCATGATAAAACATACATACTCAAAATATGGTCAATGTTTTATGTAAAACTGGTAAACCATAATTTCTTTGAAGTTTGAATTGATAAGATTGATATTATAACATTAACCAAGTAAAAGATGGATATTATAACCTTAATTAAGCCAAAATTTTGAGTGAAAGTGGTGGTTTCTTTTATTGTTGTTTTTGGTTATTTCCTCTCATCTAGTGATGGCATTGATGGTCAGTGTACCCTCTCTAGTCAGTAGTCTTGGCTTATATTTCACTACAATTGTATTCCACGGTCCACTATCGATTCTTGAAGTTAAGGGGAAACCTATTTTCTTGCATCAGTGGATCAGAGATAGATCTTGTTTGAGTTTGGTCCCTGTTGATGTTGATTCCCTTGAAGTTGTGATTTAGCATCTATTAATATTACTGTTGGATATCCCAAAAGACTTGTGCAAAACAAATTTCCATATCTACACTCATCCAATTAATTACACAAATTCATTTTCAAACCATATCCCTTTACCAGAAATTGATGGAAATCCATAATCAATAGAAATATAGTTAGATAGTAGATCTATTTACTAGATATCTATTTAAGTTAGATAGTAGATTTAGCCTATTTATATTTAGGAGTTGCAAAACAAAGATAAAGAAGAGAAAGCACCCCAATAGGTAGGTAAGGGGTAAACCCAATGTCCTTGGCCACGTCAACTTAGGAATGTTGTTTTGATTCGCTATGGATTTGCATCTCCCTATCCACTAGTGATTTTGCTTCATTTATGACCACCCTTTGGACTTATATTACCTTCCGCGGACTTCAAACTATCCCTTAAAAAGAATGATATAGGAATGCACATGATTAAAATCATGGAAAAGGCCAGATGTAAGACAAAAACTGAATAAATGGAATCCATGCAATTAATTACACAAATTCATTTTCAAACCAGATCCATTTACCAGAACAGCGATGGATGGAAATCCATAATCAATAGAAATATAGTTAGATAGTAGATCTATTTAATGCTAGAAATATATTTAATTTAGATAGTAGATTTAGCCTCAGCTTCCGATGTTAAATAGTAGATCTAGCCTCTGCTTCCAAAGTATGCTACATAATTGACTCAATTAATAATGCTTGCTAGGTGACCTCTAGGTTTCTTACACAGTGACTCAATGAACCGTGTTTACTTAGTGACCTTGTAGGTTCCTCTTGGTGAGGTGATTTAGATACTGTGTTTACTCAGTGAGCTTGTAGATTCTTTTCAGTGAGGTGATTTAGATACTAGATTTCAACTTCTCTCATTATGTTAAAGGTTTTTAGATATTATCTCGGATTTTGAACTTGCTTGAACATATCAATAAGTGTAATAAGTGTACAACAAAGATTCATTTCATTTTCCTCTTATATTTTTATTCTTAATAAATGCATCTTGATTAATATTTAAATAGCCTTCAGTTAAAGAGTGGATAAAGAAATAGGTAACAAATTTTTTTTTGTTTTTTCATATCAATTTTTTTTAATAGTATTCATTTTGTGCTTATATTAACTCTCACAGTCTAGTATGAATAATGGATATACAATTATACATTTTAGGATTTGTTTAATAACTAACTATATTTGGTGGTGCCTATTGATATTCACATACCAATTTACTTGGGGTTATGCTAATTTAGTTATTTTAATTGAAGTTGATTATTCAATGTTGTTTACTGGTTTGGGATGGGTCCAGTTATGCCAATAGTCGATATCCAAAGGTAATACTAACTATTACATGTTAATCATATATTTAGTATGTTGATTAAAAATAATGAAAATAATTGCAAAGAAATTAATTTTTAATGATATTCTTTTATGTTCTAGATATGATTTTTGTAATTATAAATAAATATCTATATTAAATATATTATTTTTCTTATTTATTCATTAAAAAACACTAATAAAAAGAGTCAATAAAAACTAGTTTATATCTTTCTTTATAATAGTTTCTTTTTATAATAACAAGTCATCCATCAAATGGTCAACGATATAGGTTATAATTTTTTCTTAATAAAATATGCATAATATCTAATAAAGAAACATGTATAACCATGTTAAAAAAATTAGGCATTTGGAATATTTTCCGTACAAATCCAAGTAATATAAAAATTGAAAGCATCGACCTGTAGCCCCAACACCTTCTCCAATTTAGGATTTTCTTTCATGGATATTGAAGATGCGGCTGGTACCAATTGAAAGACATTTCTCTTCATCCATTGAATCTTGAATTCGTCAATGGAAAGTAGCAAAAATCCCAAGAAATAGTTCATCCTCTTGGGCCACATTCGCAAGTAGTTTCTCTGATCTTGGAACGAGTACTTTCATCACAAGTCCCAATACCTTCTCAAGTTCAAGAATTTCATTCATGGATATTGAACATGGGTCCAGTACATATCGAAATATAATTATTTTCTCTTCATCCATCGAATCTTCAATTCATAGTTAGGGTTTTGAGAACACCACATCATAATTTGTTTGTTGTCTTATCCTAATTATTGGTTATGTTGCTTAACCAATGACCACTACCATGGATATTCTTATGTTTTTGGGATTATAGAGATCGATATTTATCTCCAAAAATGGCCAGAGAATAACACCAATAACAAAAAGAGAAACACAATGTTACCTAGTTCCAAAGTGTGCTCCATGTTGTTTGGGACTTGGGTCAATCCAAAATTCAGAAGGAAGAAATCTCTGCAATGTTTTTCATGAAGCAACAACATATTATTAATGTATTTGCAACATTAAATAGGCAAGGGCTACATAGTTAACCTTCCCTTGAACTTATCAAATTAGAGAAGTAAGAAATGTAATAACAGAGTATTGACTTTAATATTGCCAAACTCTTTTATGGCTTCCACCAATTTAAGTTGTTGAAGTATTTGATTTCTAAAGTGGTGTAATCCTGCAATTGCACTTATGACAACATAAACCTGCTTCAAGGCCACCACCAGGGTTTGGATATCCTCGAATGAAACCTACACATACATATGCATCACATCGCCATCCCCTTTTCTTTGTCTATGCTCAACTAATATATAAATTGCAACGCTTATACCTCTAAAAATTTGGCACCCTCCTATTTGAAGGAGATCAACATGTGAACCTTCTCAATGTCACACGTGACTTTTGTCCTACATAGAAATAAAATAGGGTGGCCTAAAGCTAAGATCGATTTTACAAACCTTCTACCAATGTATCCAGTAGAACCCACTATTAGAGCTCTTCTCTTACCCATCTCTAATTTAGCTACTCTTCAGTGTTGCAAGGAAGGGAGTGATAGTATATAAAAGAAGACAAGCCTAGATATTTCCCTACTCAAGTGAAGATAATGGTTACTTCGGTATAAAGTTGAGAAACAAGAGTGGAGATAAAGGTCACTCGCAGGATTGGTTTCATATTTTTTTGAGATGAGGATTCCTTCATGGTTTTAATATGAACTTAGCCCACTAGAGCCCACCGAAAAGATGAAATCCAAATTTTTTCTTTCCTCCTTTATTTTATCAGTTACAAATAGCTATGGATTAAGCCATATCTAAATACTTCCCCGACGAGCCCTCAAGGATTCATATTTGAAGCCTGGATCCAATACACCTTGCTCTTGCCGTATTATTTATGTTGCTTTGAGTTTCCATTCTCATTCCGCAAGACCTAAAATTTGATACCTCTCATCGGATTACATAACTAATCTGGGGTTAGGTAAACATAATAAAATATGTTTTAATTTCAAAATTTGATTCATGAAAACCACGACGTGTCTGTGCGCTCTCGGAGACAAGTAGCCACCGGTACGGGATTCAAATTTGAAGCCTTAAGGGCCCACTAAGAATTAAATTAATGTAATTTTGAGATATAATCCATAAGAGTGGTAGGACCCTAAAAAATAGTTAATTGATTACTATTTCTATGATTAAGAACCCTAATATATTTTTCAAGTCTACTAGAGCCAATGGTATCATTGAGTTATACTGCACACTAGTGGTAGGATCCGTGACACTAAAAAATAGTTAATTGATTAGTATTTCTATGATTAAGATTCAAGAAATCTATCTTGCGGCCCATGGGGTACCCAAATGTTGTGATAGTCTTTATGAGTTTTTACTTATAAGTTACAATTCAATAGAAAAAGGAAATCAGGTGATATATTTGTAAAACATTGTAAATAGCTAGATTTCGATAATCTATTTCTTGGCTCTCCTACAACCAATGATATATGGTATTGATTGGGTTTTCTGTTTTCTTGAGTTAGTACAATTATTTGATCCTTACTCTGTCTTAATGCATGAATATGTTATGGTATTTTGCTTAAGTTATGTTTATGGCCTATGGTTTAGTTTTTTTTTTTTTGCAATGACATGTTAATGCCCCTATATATTCTATTTAGGCTATACCACCCACTTTAAAGAATAAACCAAGAAACCCCCTATCCAAATAAAATGCCCAAATTTATAGTGGAGCTAAGTCCCATCCACTTTTAGGGTATTCAAAATCCTCATGTATATCCATGGACACTAAATGCTAAGCTTGCCACACCCTCCTAAAATTTTTTGGTGTGAGTTAGGTTAGAAAGGAAATAAGGTCAACCCTCTACTCAGTCAACATGCTTCTCTTAGCCCTTCACTCTACGTTGACATGTCTTCCAAGCATAATTAGTTAGGATACAAATTTGCATTATAGACATTTGATATATCTTCGTATGATTTATGGGATTTTATAACAAGACATATTATGCAAATATTCCATAAGATTGGTGGAGGGATTTATAAATCTTTCTTTGCAAGCTTGGCCAATATTTAGGGTTTGTATATAGTAGGTAGTTGTCACCCACTACATAACTGGAAATCATTAAATTTATTGATGTAGAATTTTGATTTTGCATGCATTTTGAATATGGGTTGCTTCAATTATTTTAATATGGCTATCAAATGGCATTTCCATAATTAACTATGGGCTCAATAGAAATAGAGATCAAATGTGATTATCACGTGTAAAAGTATAGTCTTGTTCATACAATCATATGATTTCTGAGGAAAACACCATTTGAAGTAAGAATTTGCTTCTATATTTTAGGATTGTTTTCATAAATTATAAAGGTAGTAAATTATTGTTCTATAATCTTGTTCATACTATAAATATCCGAGCCAAATCTCATTCAAATTTATATTTCCTAGATATTTTAGGAATGCCTTCATAAATTATCAAGGCATATAATAAAAATGTAATCAAATCTATGAGCTGACAACATTAAACTTACCTAGACATTGGATTATAGATCATTACTTTAGTATTTGTCAATATATTTTCATAACATATATCTTTATTATTAAACTTCACCATAGAAACTAGGTAGAGTTAATGAGGAACGACACATTAAGAGATCTTTATTTATTTCACGATCAAACAATCAGTTAGGGAACCTGCCTCTCTCTTATTGCAGGTATTTAGTTTTAGGATCTGATATTGGTTTTAATTGTCAAATGAATTTTAACCTAAAAATCATTTAAACCAATTGAAACCAATTGATCCATGTCCTATGCATGCCCACAAACGTTTGTTGGCTTGCAATCATACCTATAATATGCAAACTAAGTACTTGCATTTTCACCCTCCTTTCCACCAACTATATGAATTATCATTAATATGGTTTCTAGCAATCTTTGTAGTTGTTGCATAGAACAAAACACTTATGCTCTTGTTAAATGGAAAACAAGTCCATGAGATCACAAATTCTCAAGCTAGTGAAATATGAAAATCATTACAATATGGGAGGGAGAAGTACCATCTGCAACATTAAACCTCCATAAGAATTTGTGGTTGTAATGACTTGCTATAACTCCTACCTCTAAGATACACCAAATGATAATTCAATTTCTAAAATAAGGAAAGGAAGATATAGAATTATTTACGAAGCAAATTATTTTTTGCTTGAAGGAAATTTTTTTTATAATAATTTTCCTTACATGTTTGTCTTTTTTCATTGTTTAGTTATGCAAAAATAAAAATCTGTTTAATATTTATTTTAGTATTTTTTTAAAAATGTTTTAGGTTTTAGGATTATAGAGAAATTGTAGATATTCAGAGACTTCTATTTCTCAACCGCATTTTTGATGTGTTTCTATGAGGATCATAAATGAATTTTTCTGCAGTGTAATTTATTGAGAAGCAGTGTCTAGAATTGGTTGACCTAAAAAACATGGGAGACAAACAACACTTGATAATGTATTTAACTTCAGTCATCATGATGTAAATGTTGAAGAAGATGTTGATTTTGAAAAAAAAGAATATTGAAGAGAAAGGTCCTGTAGAAAATAAAGGTAAAGGATTTGTTGATGTATTTGTAAGTTCAGAATGTATTCATCTATGTCTCTTATGTATTATAACCCAATTTTTATTCTGGGATATATCTATAATGTAATTGAGTCATATTGTCATGCCCCGATGTTCCGATCAGGAGGATCAATTATGTAAACAAGTCATGTCAAGTCATAGTGGGTAACCCTCTGATTGTCTAAGGGTTAAAGTCCTCGCAGTTCCGGGGCACTAGGGTTATTAGACTCTCCTAGTAGAGGTCGGCCCTGGTAGGGTTTTAGTCATGCCAGGATTAGTATAAATAGAGAACTGGAGTCTCTATTTATTACACAAGTCATCCACACTCAAGTGTAGCGCATAGTTGAGGAAGGAGACGACACTGGGTCTAGACAAGAAGAAGATTACTGCTATTGTGAGATCTCTTACTGTTTTGGGACTTTTACTGTTTTGGTGCTGATTCTATCTCTGAGAAAGTTGTGGGGCTTTCTCCTTTATGGTTTTCCCAAGGAAAAACTCTGTGTTCATTGTCTCTTGTGTTTGATTGATGTACTTGTTATTCTCTTAGTTAAAGATCCTAATAATGCTAGCTTAATGTTGAAAAACTAACATGGTATCAGAGTTAACATGAGAAGAAGACACTGTGCAGCTGCGGGAACTAGGGATTCCTAGTTTGTGGACCTTCCTCCATAGATTTTTAGAAAAAAGTAAGGTGGAATAACACTCCTCCTTAGGGCGCATCATTCTGTCGAAGCAGAATCCATTTCTGAGGTTTTTCAATTTTGGACCTGTCACTACTGCCGAAAATTAGGGCTTTTCACAAAAGAGGAATTTTTTAGTGATCCCAGGCCTGGATTGATCTCCTCCCCAAAATTGAATTTAGGGACAAATTTCAAGGCATTTGGGTGGATAGAACTCTGAAAAAGAAAAACCCTAATTTGCTCCTGAACCAGCTTTGTAGGATTTCAGCTCAAGTCTCAGATCCGACATCTTGAACCTAGTAAGATGTAAAATCCTTTGTATTTCCATTTGAGATTCTCATTATAATGATGTCTCATCATACCAAGCTTGATTAAAAGCTTGAGGGAGCTAATAAATTCTGAGACTGGAAGTATAGGATCTCCCTGGTCCTTGAGGAGAATGAATTAGACTCCTACATTCATGAGGAGGTTCCAGTTCCAGAGGGAGATGAGGCAAAGGCCTTACATAAGAAGAAGATGGTTATGGCAAAGAGGATCATTGCTGATTCTATCAAGGATCACCTTATCCCACATGTGTCATCTCTTAAGACACCTAAAGCTATGTTTGATGCCCTAACCAAGTTGTTTGAAGGAAAGAACATAAAATGGAAGATGACTCTCATGAATCAACTAAAGAATGTGAAGATTCAGAATGCAGAAACTATCCAGTCTTACGTCACAAGGGTTTCTCAGATCAAGGAACAATTAGAAGATGTTGATGAAGAAGTGGAAAATGCAGAGATTGTGATGACTAATTTGAATGGCCTTCCTAGGTCATGGGATGCTTTCATTCAAGGAATCTGTGCTAGAAACAAGTTTGTCAAAATCAGTAGACTATGGGAAGAATGTTCTCAAGAAGAAGCACGGATAGTAGCTCGAGAAGAGAAGATGGGAAGTGAAGATCAAGCCCTCACAGTTCACTCCAAGAAGGGAAGAAGAAATCCTCATTACTCCAAAGGTAAGAACTCTCATTCTAAGGATAATAATAGAAAGGATATATCTAGAGTGAGATGTTATACATGTGATGAAAAAGGACACTATGCAAAATACTATCCTAAGAACAAGGTTCACTCTCATAAAAGGAAGGGGAACAAAAGAAGACATCATGCTCATGCCGCAAAGGATGATGAACCATCCAGGAAGAGATCCAGATATGAAAGTGAAGATTCTTCAAGCAAGGATGAATATGTTTTGATTTCCGCGCTCATAGGTAACATTACTCATGGATGTGATGATTGGCTTATAGATAGTGGGGCTTCCAAACATATGACTGGATTTAAGGAATCCTTTGTAAAACTATCATAACATGACTCACCTCACAAGGTGAAGCTAGGAGATGACTACCAATATCCAATAAAAGGTAGTGGGGAATCTTCATATAAACTAAACTCTGGTAAGTCTCTAACAATGAAAGAATTATTGTTTATACTAGGGCTCAAGAAGAACCTTCTCTCCATATCAGCATTGAATGCAAAAGGAATGCAGGTTGCATTCATAGATGGTCAAGTCATTATGTGGCCTAGAGGAAATACTATCGATGATGCAATAGTAATTAGAGAACAAGAAGGAGGATTGTACAAATTAAAGGGCCATCCAGAAAAAGCAATGGTCCATGATACAGTAGAGCCAAGTGAACTTTGGCATAGGAGGCTTGCACATGTACATTACAGAGCACTACCTGTTGCAAGCAAAGTTGTTGAAGGTCTTCCAGAATTCCAAGGAAAACATGATGGGGTCTACAAAGGATGTGCGAAAGGGAAGAATATAAAGAAGACATTTCCCAACAGCGAAAGCAAAGCCAAAAGAATACTAGAAATCATCCACTCTGATGTATGTGGTCCTATGTAATCAAACTCACTAAGCGGGTATGCATACTATGTTTCTTTTATTGATGATTTTTCTAGAAAGACATGGATTTATTTCATGAAGAACAAAGACGAAGTATTCCGTAAGTTCAAGGAATTCAAATCCTTAATCAAGAATCACACTGAAAATAAGATCAAGACTTTTCGATCAAATAATGGCAGAGAATTCACTTCAAATGAATTCAAAGAGCTATGTAAAGAATCAGGGAGTAAGAGGGAGTTGTCCACTCCTTATAATGCACAACAGAATGGGATTGCAGAAGAGATGAATAGAACCATCATGGAAGATGCAAGAGCAATGCTTCATGATCAAGATCTTCCTATGCATCTTTGTGCTGAAGCTGCCAGAACAATGGTGTATGTACAGATCCGTACTCCACATAGAGTACTCGAGAACAAGACTCCTGAACAAGTCTTCTCTGGAAAGAAACCAAAAGTTATCCATCTCAGAATATTCAGCTGTCTTGTGTACATACACATTCCAAAAGATAAGAGAACAAAATAAGATCCTTCAGGAAAGAAGGGCATATTTGTGGGATACTCTGAAAGCTCGAAGGCTTACATAATCTATTTCCCAGGATACAAGAAGATTGGCATCAGCATGGATGTGACATTTGATGAAGACACAGCTTACAACAAATCCAGAAAGAGACCTGCTGAAGAACCTGAAGAAGCAGAAGCAGAAGTACCCAGAATTCATGATACAACCATGAACGAAGAAGCTCAAGAAGAAGATCGATATTTCAAGGAACCACAAAGACCTGTAGATCCACCTCTGGAGAAGAATCCTCATAAGAGGAAACCTGATTGGGTACGTGAACTTATCCAAGGTGTGGAAAGATATGGGGCTCCAAAAGAGAATCATAGAGAAAGAAAGAGGACCAGATCCTACTCCGGGTATGTAGCTTCACTATGTGATTTCATTGATAAAGAACCTTCCAGTTATGAAGAAGCGGCAGAACAAAAAGAATGGAAGGATGCTATGATTGAAGAATATCAATCGATAATGAAGAATGATGTTTGGGATGTTGTCCCAAGACCAGTAGGGAAGTGAGTTGTAACTTCCAAATGGATCTACAAGATCAAGCATGCTGCAGATAGTAGCATTGAAAAATATAAGGAAAGATTTGTAGCTCAGGGTTTCTCTCAGAAGGAAGGAATAGACTATGAAGAAACCTTTGCACCTGTAGCTAGATACACTTCCATTAGATCAGTACTTGCTCTAGCTACAGTGATGAAATGGAAGATACACCAGATGGATGTCAAGACTTCCTTCTTGAATGGTGTAGTAGAAGAGAAAGTGTATGTAGAACAACCACTCGGTCTTGAGACACATGACAGAGAGTCTCATGTATGCAGATTGAAGAAAACATTGTATGGTTTGAAACAGACACCCATGACCTAGTACGGCATAATTGATAGCTTTCTATCCAGTTTGGGATTTAGCAAGAGTAAAGCAGATTCCAACCTTTACTACAAGGTTGAAGATGGCAACCCAGTGATGCTCTTACTATATGTATATGATCTATTTGTGACAAGTACAGATGGGTTGATTGTTGATACAAAGAGAAAGCTTGCTGCTGAGTTCGAGATGAAGGACTTGGGTATGATGCATTACTTTCTCGGTATGGAGGCGTGGCAGAGTACAGATGGAATCTTCCTTCGATAAGGGAAGTATGTATTAGAGATCCTGAAGAGGTTTGGGATGATGGACTGCAAGGCTATGGCCACACCTATGGCATCCAACCTGAAGCTATTAAGTGATGCTTCATGAGAGACGGTTGATGCTACAATGTATCATCAAATGATTGGGTCATTGATGTACCTGACAAACACGAAACCAGATATTTGCTTTGCTGTGAATACCTTGTGCTAGTTCTTAACAGATCCGAGACATGTTCACTTGATTGCTGCAAAGCATATTCTGAGGTACTTGAAGGGTATAGTTGATTATGGGCTCAAGTATGATGCAAATCAAAAGATTAACCTAGAGGGTTATGTTGATGCAGATTGGGAAAGCAGTGCCATTGATAGGAAGAGCACTTCAGGGTGTTGCTTCAGTATGGGATTAGGTGTGATCTCTTGGTTTAGCAGGAAGAAATCCTGTGTGGCACTAAGTACAGCTGAAGTAGAGTATGTTGCAGCTTGTTCAGCTAGTTATGAGGCAGTGTGGCTGCAGAAGCTACTGTCTGATATATTTGATCTCCAGTTGGATGCTACTTGTATAAATTGTGACAACCAGAGTTGCATGAAGCTGTTAGAGAATCCAGTGTTCCATGACAAGTCGAAGCATATCGAGATCAAGTATCACTATATCAGGGATATGGTGCAGAAGGGAGCTGTGAAGCTCTAGTATGTTGCGATGGAGGAACAAATAGCTGATGTATTGATGAAGCCATTGGCTAGAGTGAAGTTCGATTACTTTAGGGAGAAGCTTGGTGTTCTCCAGATCGATATTTCCTCCAAGGGAAAGTGATGAGTCCCATAGCCATTTTGACATGGTGAGAGGATTGGTTCCTTCCATGGTCAGATGTAAGGGCTAAGCCATTCTGTCATGGTGAGAGGATTGGCTCCTTCCATGACAAATATGACTGCTAAGCCATTCTGATATGACTGTAGGATGTGTTCCTACATGATCAGGTATAAGGGCTATTGCCATTCCTGGAATGGAGCTGCCTGGTGAGGTACCAAGAAAACTCAGTTTTAGGACTGAGGGCCATTCTCATATGAACATGAGATGTGTTCTCACATGATCAGATATGAGTGCATGGCCATTCTGATGTGATAGAGGGATGTGTTCCCACTTGATCAGATATAAGGGCTAAATCCATTATGTCATGGCTAAAGGATTAGGTTCCTCCCATGTCAGATATGAGTGCTAAGCCATTCCGACTTAGTGTCATATATAAGGGCTACCATCATTCTTTGCATGGAGCTACCTGGTGAGGTAGCATGGATCCTTAGTCTAGGACTGAGAGACATTTTGATGTGACTGAGGGATGTGTTCCCACATGATCAGATGTGAGTGTTGTGCCTTTTCACAGATGATAGTAGGTGTGCCTATCATGCTGGTGATTGTAAGTGCAGTGTCTTTCCACAGATGGTACTAGGTGTGCCTACCATGCTGGTGGATGTGAGTGCAGTGCCTTTCCACATATGGTAGTAGGTGTGCCTACCATGCTGGTGGATGTGAGTGCAGTTCCTTTCCATAGATGATAGTAGTTTGTGTCCTATCATGCTGGTGGATGTGAGTGCAGTGCCTTTCCATAGATGATAGTATTTTGTGTCCTATCATGCTGATGGATGTGAGTGTAGAGCCATTTCACAAATGATATTATTTTGTGTCCTATCATGCTGGTGAATGTGAGTGCTGGGCCTTTCTGATATGATTATAGGATTGGTTCCTACATGATCAGATGTGAGTGTTGGGCATGCCTTTCTGATGAGTAGGTTAGATGTAAGTGCTGGTCGAAGACCTACATGATGGGTAGGCCTACAACCAGCATGAAAAAGGGCTAGCTTTGTAGAACTTCCTGTGACGAGAAGAATCATGAGATAGCACCAGTGATGATGATCCAGATCGAGTGATGATCCAGATCCAGTGATGATCTAGATTAAGTGATGATCCAGATCCAGTGATGATGTCCAGTGATGATCCAGATCCAGTGATGATGTCTAGTGATGATCCAGATCAAGTGATGATCGAGATCTAGTGATGATGTCCCATGATGATCTAGATTCGAAGATTAATGATGAATTGAAGATGAAGATGATTTAAATATTCTGAAGACTTGAGATGCAGATGACGAGATGATCTAGCTGATACAGAGAAGAAGACCAGTGCTGAAAATTGTGTCAAAAGAATACATTCCTAGTTAAGATGGAGTGTTGATGTATTTGTAACTTTGGAATGTATTCATCTATGTATCTTATGTATTGTAACCCGATGTTTATTCCAGGATGTATCTATAATGTAATTGAGTCATATTTTCATGCCCCGATGTTCCGATCGGGAGGATCAATTATGTAAACAAGTCATGTCAATTCATAGTGGGTAACCCTTCGATTGTCTAAGGGTTAAAGTCCCTGTAGTTCCGGGCACTAGGGTTATTAGATTCTCCTAGTAAAGGTCGGCCCTGGTAGGGTTTTCGTCATGCCGGGATTTGTATAAATAGAGAACTGGAGTCTCTAGTTATTACACAAGTCATCCACAGTCAAGTGTAGCGCATAGTTGAGGAAGGAGAAGACACTATGGCTAGATAAGAAGAAGATTACTGATGTTGGGAGATCTTTTACTGTTTTGGGGGTTTTACTATTTTGATGTTGATTCTATCTCTGAGGAAGTTGCGGGGTTTTCTCCTTTATGGTTTCCCCGAGGAAAAACTCTGTGTTCATTGTCTCTTATGTTTGATTGATGTACTTGTTATTCTCTTAGTTAAAGATCCTAATAATAATAGCTTAATGTTGAAAAACTAACAGGATTAGGTACCAAAATATCATTCAAACCTGCATCGAAGTTATTGCACAAATGGGCTTATCCAATAATAGGTCCAAATGGTAATACGTGTATTAAGTGTTTATGGTGTGTTAAATTCAAAGGAGATACACCATTTACAAGGGAAGGTAGTAGTATAATCCAATTAAGTGGATTAAATGTACATGCATCATTTGAGGCTCATAAACACTTGATTCAACTATTGGAATATGAATCGAGACAACCATGTTTGCCCATCCAAAAGCACATTGAACTTGTGTTGGATGTTGAAAAATCCAGAATAATTAGCGCTATGGAAACTATGTATTTTGTGGTTGTAAGGGATTTACCTTTAGAATTGTACAAAGACTTATGTTACTTGCACAGGTATAAGGAAACTTCTAATATGCCATTAACTAATGAATATTCTTCATATGTTAATATCACATCTCGTAAAGAGTTTTTAACTTCAACAAAAGAGCTTTATTAGGAAAAGTTAAAGGAATAAATTTGTTCTAGTCCTTTTTTTTCCATTTTAGTTGATGAAAGCACAAATAAAACAATCGAGCAACACTTGAATGTATATATTACATATCTAACAAATGGAAGGAGGGGTTCATGCATGACAAAATTTATTCCATTTCTCAAAATAAAAAACAACACTGTACAATCCATGTATGAAGCATTATCGGGGTTATTATCTGAGATGAACTTATCAAAATACAAAATGGTGTGTTTTTGGTAAGATGGAGTTGCATCAATGAGAGGAATCCATGAAGGTTTGGTAGATAAGATGCTTCGCGAAGTGCCTCATTTGTTATGTATTCATTGTGTAGCACATCATGAGGGCTTAGCTATAACAGATGCTTCAAATTATTTTCCTAAATTTAGTTATATTGGTAAATTAGCCAATAAAGTATATTCATGGCTAGGAATATCTGCAAAGAGGGATGGGAAATTTAAGAGTTTTCTAGACCTATTTCAAATTGACAGGTTGCAAGTACTTCAAATTTATCAAATACGATGGCTTTCTAGGGGGAAGGTTATGAGCGGGCATATTAAAATCATTCCAGCATTGTTACAAGAATGGAAACATGATTATAGAAATATGTATGAAATGGTGACAATATTCCATGTTAAATTTTTCATCCATTTGCTTCTTGATGTTCTGACTGAACTAAATAAGTTGAGTCAACGATTTCAAGTGGAACACATCGATATAACATCCATTGGAATGAAATTAGATGTCCTCATTGAACCTCTTCGAAGAAGATTCTTGCAAAACATATTTGGGGTTGGTTTCCAACGTGTTTCAAATTTCTTAAAGAAATCAGAAAATGGAAATTTGGATTTTATTGATAATACAAGTGTTTCACATGTCCATTCGTTAAGATTTGAACCTTTACCAAATTTGCTTGGGTTTGGTACTATCCAAAAGTTGGTTGACTGTCTCAATGATAGGTTTACGTATTTTTCTGTATTTAATGCAACAAAACATTTTAGTCCCCATTGTTACTTTGAAGAAGAGAATGAAAGAGATTCTGAAACAAGAGGATGGCTGTTACATCTATTTGAAAATTTTGATATTGGAAACTCACCTATAATTGATTCTAAAAAATGTGAAGGTGAAATGGAAAGTTTTGTTATCACTTTACATCGAGCATGTCCAAAGAAAAACATGTTTGGACCATGGAAAAAATGCAGAGGTGAACGAGAGTGGTGTGATTCTTTCCCAAATTTGATGAAATTGTGGCAAGCTGTTCTGATTCTTTGAGCAAGCACTGCGAGTTGTGAAAGAGGATTCTCTAAGTTGAATCGTATAAAAAATGATGATAGACCAAGACTTTTTAGAAACCTTAGACACTTTAATGTTTTTATCTCTATCAACAACTAAAGAGTTGCATGAGGTTGATTGGAATGCAATTTATGAAACTTGGACAAAAATGAAGTTTCGACGACCTCTTCCACTAGGATGAGTGAGCTTATGATGATACAATGTTTATGTCAATATTGTAATGTCTATTTTCTTTTTAGTTTGATACAGGCATGATGGAGAAAACACCACAAATTTTATGGAAGTGGTAATATTTTATGTTTTTAGATTTCTTATCATTATGTCTTTTTCGACAATCAAAACTTCTCATAAGACATGAAATGTTTATGTCGGGTTTTACAACCATGATACCTTCAATTCCTATGTATATATTGGTGTTGTGTTGGACTCAAATAGACCTTGGTTGCAACTATATATGTTTGGCTTGTTTGACTTGGATATTAACTGTGGATCTGTTTTGGCTTGTGGTTTTTGCTTATGGACGTGTTGGTTGTAAAGTATATTTTTTGATACTACTGTATATTTCTTTTACAGGTGATATATTTTGATGTTGCATCTGTTTTGATATTGTTGTATATGTTTTGATAATGTTGTGTTTTGCTATTGATGTACATTACTTATATAGCTGATCTTGTCGTCATGATTCATATACTTTATCAATAAAGAGTATATAGTTGTTCTTTGGGAGCAAAAAAGTATATAGCTATTCTTTGGGAGAAAGACAAGTTCTGCAATAACACATGTATTGAGGCTAGGCAAAGAATGTGTTTATTTGTTGAAATAATTAAAAATTGATATGTTTAGTTCTATTTATTTTTCCTTATACTTTTATTTGTTTTATTTCTTTTTTCCTATAGAGCATGTTGAATTTTTCTTGATGTAGTTTTTCATTTTATTGATTTATATCACTTATACAACTCACCTTGTCGTCATGCTTCATATACTTTATCAATAAAGGGTATATAGTTGTTCTTTGGGAGAAAAAAAGTATATAACTTTTCTTTGGGAGAAAAAAAAGTTGTACAATGACACATGTATTGAGGTAAGGCAAAAAATGTTTTTGTTTGTTGAAATAATTAAAAATCTATATGTTTAGTTCTATTTATTTTTCCATGTACTTTATTTGTTTTATTTATTTTTTCATATAGAGCATGCTGATTTTTTCTATTTATTTGTTCATATACTTTTATTTGTTTTATTTATTTTTTCATATAGAACATGCTGTTTTTTTTTCAGCAGTAAAACCTTAGATTTTTTATAGTTCATTATTATAATGGGTTACATTATATAAGCATATGTGTTCTATTTCTATTAGAATAATATCTTGCAATAGTTGTGTATGATAAGGGATCCCCTAGCTTCTCTATATATGTGATGACGAATAAGTTTTTTTTGGTATGATCATATTGTTAAAGATAGTGCAACTGCGAGACCCATTCTCACGGAGGATGGTACCTTAGTAAGTTAATTAGGGTAGAGTAGGACCCTAGAAGGTACCCTAGGGTCCCCAATAGTCTTCCGGGTTTATTGGCATGGGACCAAGCAGGTTGATGCCATGGGAAAGTCCCTAACATATGGTTAAGGCCCCTATATGTATATAGGGAATTCTAGTCTAGGACCAAATACTTTCTTGGACAAAATTTATGAGAAGATCTCACAGGTTGAGATAGAGACTTCCTGGTATGGGACTAGACAGATTCTTGGTATGGGACCAAGCATTTCCTGCAGGAGCATTCTTGGCTAGTTAACCAAGTGAATTTTGGTTAAGTTGACCAAGATGATGATGTGTGATGTCCTCTCTCATACTCAGTTATTTCTAGGTTGTTTCTCAAGGGACTGACCATCCCTTGATGATGTCAATAGCAACTAAACCTTAGGAGCAGTATTGAGGACCAGAGGTTCAGATCATCCAGTTTGGATATTCTCCTTATACAATGATGATAAAAATATATGAAAGAGTGTACCTTTAGAGAGAGAGAAAATATTAAAGTCCTTGGTCTTGTTGGTCCTTTGGGTAAAAAGGGTTGTTTGTCCACCTTTATTCTACATTTTGGTCTTGTGGGTATTTGGGTTGTGTCAACTTCTTATTGTGGCACCTTTGGTTTACTGTTGTTCCTTTATCTTTTACTTGGTCCTAGCGTCCTTTTTATGTGTACCATTGGTATTATGAATTTTATTTTATGGTTTTTATTGCTCGACCATTGGTACCCTATCCTAAGTTAATTTAACATTATTTTATGTTTTATTGCTAACCACCCTAAAAGCTAGGGTTGAAAAAGGACCCTTCTAGATTTCTTTTCAATTTATAAAATAAATTATTGTCCTTCATTGTAATCATCTAAGTAAGATATCAGCTCTATGTCACGAAGTATGTTGCTAAGGTTTCGCTGCTTCATCCCTCGTTTTTTTCAGATTCAAGTTTAAGGTTGTCCCTTCTTGCTGAACTGTGACATTTTGCTGACATGTGTATCTGACCTATGACTATTTTGGGTTGATTCAAAGTTCTTTTTTAAGATGTTGTTAATATGGGTTGTGAGATTTTATTGGAATATAGCATCGGCGTCATTGTTTTAGGACTTCTAAGTCCGTTTGTTAACAACCTTCACTAGCTGAGCCATGGTTGTATCGTCTCTGTTGTTGGTCGCTAAGTGTTTTCTTTGTTGACCCATGATTGTATCCTCTCTATTTCTTGTCGTAAAGTGTATGCCCTGCTAGGTGTGACTGTATCCTCTCTACTGCTAGTCGTGAAGTGTCTTCCTTGTTGGGCATGACTCTACCCTTTATGCGGCTGCCATGAAGTGTCTTGTTGAGCATGACTATGTGTCACTGCTTGGTATGACTATGTTTCATGTATTCTTAATATCTGTTTCTAAATCCTCATTAAATGATTGAAGTTTCTCTTCATGCTGACTAAGAATCTGAGCTCTATATCCTTACTTCTATGACCCTCTTAAGCTCTCTTTCAAGGTACATCATTTTTTCATCTAGGTGACTTGTCCCATTGGTGACAAGATCAAATCTAAAAGTATATGACGATAAGGTTGATCCAAAACAATTCTACCTTAGTATTGTTATTTTTCTTTACTGTTGTTATTTCATGTACTTTATTAGTGTTTTATCATTTATAATATTGTTACTATACATGGCATTTAAATAGTCTTAAGGACCAACTTTAACGCAGTGACGAGTGGAGTGTTAATGTTGAAAGAGATGAAAATTATGTTTGAATTTATTGCAACATTATTATTCCTAATCTAACTTTGTTTAATTTTGTTTATGCATTAAAGTATAGTTTTTAATGTCAAATCCTAATCTAACCCTAAACTTTAACACATATAAGTTTCATGGGTCACTTTAGAGTAACATATCCTCATTATAATTATCATTCTTTTATGCTTGTACAATGAAGCCTTACATCACACACTACATAACAGTGGTAGAATATACCTATTACTTGGAATGCAATAGTGGTAGAATATACCTATTACTTGGAATATAACCACTCGAGATGCCCAATATCAGTTGAATAGAAAATGAGAAGGTCATCATATCCACTCATTTCCTTCAGGAGGCTTGCAAGTTTGGTTTCACCCATCAACATTTTCACACGACGTTTGATATCCATTAAGTTGTAATAAATGCATGAAATGGGTCACTTTGTCATTTGGATTTTATTATAGCATATGCTATTTTTTTTACACACTATCGTTTTCAAACTAATATGACAATTTCTTATTTTTTTAGGTTAATGGCATCGTGAGTCCCAATGTAAATAAGTAATAAGATGGTTACTGTATGCCCAATTATTACTATGTTCATGGAGTTGACAATAGATGTAATTGAAGACACAAAGATCGTGGTTGTTGAACAAGCTCAATTATATGCAAACATAGAGTGATCTAGCTCTCAATATGTCGTTTCTCTTAGATTTATTTTCAAGGTAAGTTTTTTGTTTTATGTACATATGTATCTAAAACAATGTCTTCCAAGTTTTGGTTTCAATTTTCAACATATTCACAAGCAGGTTTTGGTTTGAATTTTCAACATGTTCACAAGCACTTTGACATCTATTAAATGAATCTAACAAAGCTATGAAATATAGCAGTTTTTCAATTGGAATTTATTTATAGAAAAAGAGTAGGTCATCATATCCACTTATTTCTTTCCGGAGGCTTGCAAGTTTGGTTTCACCCATCAACATATTCACAAGACCTTTGGAATCAATTAAATTCTAATAAAGGTATAGAATGGGTCACTTTGTCATTTGGATTTTGTTATAGCATATGCCATTTCTTTTTGCACACTATTGTTTTCAGATTAATATGTCAATTTCTTATTTTTTCAAGTTAATGGCATGCACAGTCCAAATGTAAATAGATGTAATTAAAGACAAAGATCCAGGCATAAAATCCAATGAGTTGTGAAGTGGTTGTTTAACAAGCTCAATTATGTGCAAACATATGGTTATCAAGGTAAGTTTTTTGTTTTATGTACATATGCATCTAATCTAAAACAATGTCTTCCAGATTTTGGTTTTGTGAAAATAAAAAAAGCCTCAAACCTTCCAGATATCATGACAAGCATTCCATCTTTAGTGAAAACGAAATTTAAAACTAAAGTCATAGATTTTACCAGATGTTTATATTTTTTTTCTATTTTTAAAATTCATTTAAAAAACTTTTATATATTATCACATTTTCAAATGAAAATAATAATTTATTTTTACACTTCAATATTAAAGGTTTTGATATATCAAAACCCTCAAAGTAAAAGTGAAATAAGACCATGCCCTTCAAATTTGATCCTGATGGATACTTGAACCAGGACCACATATAATTTGGACTGATAACCCCCACAGAAAAGTGGCAGCACCCACTGGAAAAGTCCGCATCCACTGTAGTTAGCCGCTGGAAAAGTCATGGTCTTTATGGGGATACCATCCGTTTACTCATTAATTGGAGAAAATAGCTCATCAAACTGAACGGTAACAAGCGGGTTGGACCTCTCGATCAATAATGCTGCCATTGAGATATTATTTATAAACCATTATTCCAGTTGTGTCGAGCATTCGGTCCTCCAGGAACCAATCTTTTGGAATTGAATACGCCCTCCACATTTATTTTTCTAAAAGACCTTCTCGATCCTTCGTTTTCTTTTTCAGTTTTATGTATTTCCAGTTGGCGCATACTACGACGGTCATCAATGCTATCAATCTGCGTTATAATTGTGAAGTGATTAGTTGTAAAACAGGACGAGTTAAGAACTCAGACTGAGAATCACAATAATTTGTTCACTAAAAACCTCATTTCGAGTTTCGTGAGTTGAGTATTCTTCTAATCTTTCTATGAAATGTTTTGCAGCTACCATGTCCTGCTCTCTGATTCCTGTTTTCATAACTCAATGTGTTAGACGTTTTAAATATACATAACCATAAATACAAAACCCTAGTACAGCTACAGCTACATTAGTTACATTCAAGTTAATCTTATTAGTTACATTCAATGTATTGATCAGCTAAACACAACCCATAATATAAAACCCATAATATAAGATAATATCTAAACGTTTATCTTCATAATAATGAGATGGAAATGTATATAACTGAACGAACTAAATATAATCTAAAAACTGTGAAACGCCTTACCTTTTCTAGCTATGGCCATCAAAGTCTTACAACGGCACGGTAAAACTGGGCGCTGAAAGAATATGAGGATCACAATTGCAAGCCATCTGAGTTCGTTCGCCATATGTAATGTATACTCAAATTGTCTAGCTGCAGTAGAAACAATTTGATGAATCTCAAAGGGGGCTAAATCATATTCCAAACGCTGTATCATATAAATCATGTCTGTTTAAATAGCAAATTCTAATTTAGAATGGTAGCTGTAGCTTCGTCCAATACAGCATGTCAAAGGACGATTTCAAGGTTATACGTACAAAAGTTAGTGAAAAAAACAAAACATACCTCCCCGCGGCCATTTAATGTAATAATAAAATCGAAAGATTTTTTTATGCATTTATTCTTATTCGTTTTTTTCAATTCAGAAAGTGGTACTTGTTTAAAGATTATATTGTGAGCATCTAACAACCAGCTAGTTGCGCCATGGTCCAGAACTTATTTTACATACCTCAAATCTTGAAGGTGAATCATGATCAAATGGAAATGCAAAAGCAGTAAATGGATATTGCACGCTCAGCACTCGCAATATAAGGTGGCCGGTGAAGTTGGTATAAATAAAATCAGTCACCGAAAGTGCCATGCCAGGATCAACATAATGGGAGACTCAAATCTACATTTGTATACTGCATCCCTCCGCAGATTTAGCTTTGTATTTTGTATTCCTTGTGAGATTTAGAGATGTACTTGTCAAATTTCCCCGGGATTTAGCATCTTCTGAACAGAAAATTCAGTGGACATATGAATTTTTAGCTCTAAGATATGAATCTCATTATTTTTATTGCTGATTTTTTCCATCTAATGGGCAATGTAATTACTGATTCCTTCCATCTATCTGGCAAAGCAATTGCTGATTTTCTCCATATTCTCTCTATCCAACAAGCAAGGCAATTAATGATTTCCTTTATCTAACTTCCAAGGTAGTTGCTGATTTCCTCCATCCAATTGGCAAGAAACAAAGTCAAATTGACTCTGTTCCCCCGTACCGTTGGATGAAGGGAATAGAGGTAGGACCAATCACAGTAAAATTTTGAACTTTCATCTTCCCATGAGTGCCGCCAAAGCACTAATGGATGTCCCCCTCTCATTTTGACGGCTTCACAGCCCATCAAAGGTCATTTTGCCTGCCAGGGAGATTGACACAGGAAAGGCCATCCAGGGTAGGATAAAGACAATGGTGGAATGAAGGAACATTCAATCAACTGCTACGCTTTAGCTTCCAAACTTTATGTTTCCTTAGCTGTTCCATTTTTTAAATGTATTAATATGCCATTAAATTATTTTTTTGGGCAGGTAAAATAAACATTATTATGTTCCCCACATATTATCGCGTCGGGGGCAAGTTGAAAGAGTTTGCAAATTTGGTCTATAGTCTATGTTGTGTTATTCAAGTTTTTATTTTGTTTTCTTCATGTTACATATTTTGCAGCCCCATTGGCTTTGTCCATGTGATGCTATGCCCTACGACCAGTGGCGAGCTGTTGTCAAAATGTTTATGGTTCTTAGGCCTTGCTTTGTGGATTTCAAGGGCCATTGTGTTATTATTATTTTGTTTTCTTCGATGTTACATATTTTGCAGCCCCATTGGCTTTGTCCATGTGAAGACTGTCGGGGTGCTATGCCCTAGGACCAAATTATTGTCTTTAGTGTCTCTATTGTTGTCTCTTTAAAAACAATATACAATACAATGATTGTCTTTATTAGTGTCTTTATAGAGACAAGACTAGAGACACTAAAGACAATGATTATGTTTCTATTAGTGTTTTAATTAGTTTTTTTTATTATTATCTTAATTATTGTTTCAAGTTGTTGTTTTTATAAATACAAACTAGAATACAATTATTGTTGCCTCTCAATAAAAACAAAAAAAATTTCGAGATTATAAAAGTTATTAAAATTCTCAATATTTTTTAATCTTGTTTTAAATATTCAAGGTTAGCATATAGTGCACATTTTAACTTAATTAATTTGTATAATATTTAAAAACAATACTTCAAGAAGGAAAAGTACTAAACCATACTATATACATAACTCATTAGCATCACAATATTTTTATGATTATTTTCAATATTTTATTTTAGAAAATGCTTGGATAGTTGCTCCATGGAAAAAAAAAATGCATACCATGAGTATGTCATAGTCACTATTAAATATTGTAATGTTACATTTTCCAAACAAGCGTGGAAAAAATGCATCATAAATTAATTACAAATTATGAAGAAACTAGAATTTGTAAATAGAATTTATGGGTAGTGTTTTTCATCCCTTTATCATTTAAAGATGCTCAACCATAAGTTCATTATACTCTTGATGTTACTCTTGCAACCTACAAGATACAAGACATCTATAAGAGAATAATAAAATGATATATTTAATGTAAGTCTATATGCAAAATGAATAACATATTACAATTTATCTACATTTTATAACTCATTATAAAAGAAACCAAACCACCATCCTCATAAACATCTTGCATCAAATTCTACTGAATTTCTCATCAAAATGACTAGTTTCAAGGCATATTGTATAGTTGTAGTTCACTCAATGCTATGAAGAGTGACAAAGTTCCAAAGAAAGAGTTATAAAAGGATTGAAATGTACCTATCATAAAAAAAATATTATAGATGTTCTTTTTGTCCTCTTTCTACAAGGCATTACTCTAAATGTTAATATGGCATGCTTATTATGTTTTTCTTCTCTTTGTTGGAATTGAAAGATGGTTTCTTGGCCAGGTTCAAGAATGGAAATTAATCCATTGTGTGCAGCAAACATTTCATCATATACCTCTAGAATCTCCTCATTTTCACTAGGATTTCCTTCTAGTGATGAGTTAGCTTGCTAGTCCTTCAATACACAACAAATTTTAACTTATTACATACCATCCTTTTATAATTTATCGCATAATACATCAAATATTCTAAATAAAGAAAATATATAAAAAAATATTAAGTATTAAAAGATAATCCATTTTATGTTACTCAAGTGGCGTGCTTAAGTTAAGGAGAACCATTAAATTCTAATTCAATCCTTTGATGTACATTCAAACTTAGTTTTTCTTAATAATAATTATTCGTACAAATTAAATAAATTAATCAAGATAGTTCACATTGGAAGAGCTGGACCTAAGAAAGGCTAGTTTTTCTTAATAATAACTATTGGTAGAAATTAAATAAATTACTCAAGATAGTTGACATTGGAAAAAGATTTTAAAAAATTGAATATTAACATATATATATATCATCTATATGAAAATTGTATTATTTAATAATCATTAAAATCAATAAATATATTGTACCAAAACTTGACTGTACATAAATGGTTATGGCAATTATATTCACTACATGGTATGAATAATATTAAAATTATGAACAAAATAGTAATCCATCTGAATTATATATATATATATTACAAAGCAAAGTAACAGTTGCAAAGTGTTTTGGTGGACTAACTTAGTTTTATCAAACAAATTAACTATGACTAAGTCTGGTGAAATATCTTGTTTTTACCTAGTAAACATAAATTTTAAAGTTTTGATTACTCCTCCCAAAAACAAATATTAATAACCAATAAAAAACAAAACCAAAACTGTAAAATAATAACCAAACATAACAAAATTAGACATTAAATAATAACCAGCTCAAAAACCAACAACCAGCATTCAAACACATCAATACGCCATACTTTGAAACTAAATATTAATAAACAACAAAAAAAAACAAAACCAAAACTGTAAAATAATAACCAAACATAACAAAATCAGACATTAAAATAATAACCAGCTCAAAAACCAACAACCAACATTCAAACACATCAATACGCCAAACTTTGAAACTAGGTATTTTCCTCAATTACAAACAATACCAGTTAGCAATCAAACCCATAAACAATAACCAGAAGAAATGAGGGATCTATATTTATAGAATCCCAATATGATAAATATTGTAACTAATGTAATCCCAAAGAGAAAATTGAAGATATTAAAGAAGATGGTGATATATCAGAAAAAATAGGTTAATAGACTTGCATATATTTGCTTAAATGATCAAACCAGTAGGCTCCTAAGCAAGCCTCCGTCATATGCTATAATTGATCAATAATAGGCTCGTTCAACTGGCAAACAAAAGGATTCGACAAAGGTGGTGGTGTTAGGAAACACCATTGATATATAAATATATATTATATTCTAGAAGAAAATGAGAAGGTAAGGGCAGAGAAAATAAGAAGACTTAGCGGATTCATGAGCACAGAGGTTAAGAAACGATTAAAAAATAAGAAGATCTAAGAATGTGAAAAAAATACTTGATAATGCGAAGAAGACCTGAGGATGGGATATGAGAATGACATCCATTGATTGATGCGTTATCCCAATAGGCTGACAAAGACAATATTATATGTAGCTACATATCAACATAGACCAAGTAGAATCATGACTGAATGAACAAATTGACTGTCAAAATGATTTGGATTTATGAACAGGGATGAGCGACCAGAGGCAGGTGAACATTGGTATATCTCAGCTTGTGCTAAGCTATCACACAAGAATAATGATGGCTATGAACAATCGAATAAGTTGACGATTTGTCTGGTCGCAGCTAGAATCGTAGTATGTGCCTTAAATTTTGTAAGCAAACTAGCCATATCTGTTCATGTTCATGGCAATAAAAACTCCAAAGATGTATGTGGCAAAACCATATGGTTTATTTGATTAAAAAAGGAACCTGCACATTTCAAATAGCTGTGTTCAAACCCTATAACTACTGACTCGGCTCATTGCGGTCCAAATAGAGAACGCAAAATGATTGACACTCCAAGCACCAACAATGAGTCGGGTAACTAATGGCTGATGTTATGGGATTGAATGATGTCCCTATTGGCAGTTTCAGAACAACATCATGTTTTGAGAAATTGTCCAAAGAAATATATTACACCCTTCTTGATCCCTCTACGATCCTAGAGATTTTCACCTTTATCTAGCTAAACGACTAACACACGATATTGAGAAGACCTCTCAACAATTAAAAATGAACATAATGGTGTTAGACATGAATATGATAAAGAAGATGAATATGATGGTGTTGAGAGGAATATATCAAGGTGAAAGGCCACTAATACTATGTTAAAATTAAATATCTTTAGGAATTAAAAACATTTTGAGTACAATTATTGACATAGGATATCAAGATTAGGTATGCATCACAATTCTCCACTTTCCAAGCAAGAGGGATCACTTTCAACTTTGATACAATGATTTTTCACCTTCACCTCCACCTTTGCTAGTGCAACTACTTTCAGCTTGGACACACCTCATCAATATATGCAATTAGCACAACAAGCTGAATACGCCTTCGCATTGATGCAACTACATTAAGTTATGATAAGGTTCACAGATCTATGCAAGCACCGCTAGCTCATTGTTGGGCCAGGAAAAGTAGATAAGGAAGAAGTTGGTGCGCAAGCCAGGAAGAAAGAGCATGTGCGACGATGAGGAGAGCAGGTCGCAAAGGAATCAAAGGAACCAACGTGAAAGAATAGAGCATAAGCGGGAAAGAGGAAAGGAAAGCTTGGAAGCGTACAAGCGCATAATGGTTAGAAAGCAACAGGTGAAGATCGTGGCTGCTGAAGATGGCGTAATCATGTGGACAGCGCACGTATGAAGGAATATATGTAAGTTAGGCTGATAGTGCCTTATGTCAGTCCCTCGTAGCCTGTAACCATTTTTTACGGATGATCATGAGTTGTAACTCATGAACAGTATGTAAGTCGACCCTGTGTGGTCTTGTAGAAGTTATAAGTATGAAGAACCCGTTCTGTATAAGGTTTGGACATTTGTCACTGTTGTTAGAGAACAGTCGTTAAGGTCCATAGTTTTGTTTTTGTTTTGTTAAGGAAGAAGAATAACGTTGTTGAGTCGCGGATCTTGCAGTTATGTGCGCAGACCGCTAGTAATAGAAGGAATTTGTAGTTGAGTGCGCAGATAGTAAGCAGAATAGTCGATCCAAGCTATGTGTGGATCAGTAGGAGTAGATAGAAGAATAAACCAGAGAGCATGAGAGCAGAAGATTAAGTCAAAAAGACATATCTTAAGAATAGTTTGCAGATCGTAGACTGCAAGGTGCTATACACAATTTCTCATTCCAGATAAAGAGCACCTTTGTTGTTTTTCCCAAATCGGTTTCCACATTATTTCCTCTGTTGAATGAATGGTTGTGTTAAATGTTTATGTGAATGCTTAAGTATTTTCTTACTATATATTGCTTAGTTACAACTGAATGTATGCACTATATTGTTAATTAGTGAATAAATAAAAGTTAAAAGCATTGCAGGAATGTTGTGTATAAGTTCATGGTTAAATTCCCAAGTTAAAGCACAAGTCGCAAACTGTCTATCGATACGAGGGATCAGCTCTGTTGCACAAGTTGTTGAGATTAGGGAGAGTGTTGTGTTGCATGTGCTAACATATGGTTGTGTCCAGTCATGCCAGAATAAACTCCATCATCCAGTTGCCTTTTTCGAGTGCCTTGGTTGTGCGCTAAGGGACTATAATTCCCTTGCGAGCAACGGAAACATTTTTCTCGCAGTTACCCATTAGATTTCTTAGGTGATACTGCACCTGCATCATACGTGTTGCCAACTGATCTTTCTCTGTCGGGCCAATGTCTTGTGGTTTATTGTTGGTATTGTGTTGTTGTTGAACCACGGGTCGAGACAAGAAGGTGATAGAGGCCAACAAATGGTTTCGTTTCTGGGACCCATAATCATTTGAGACGAGGGAAATTTTGTGGCATCCGAGAAAGAAAGAAATAGAGGACTAGCTCGAGTCTAAGATACTAGCATTTCCACAAGAAGAAAGCACAAGAACACGGTTGAGCACAGAAAACTGGGTGGACGATCATATATATTTTGAGATTCAAGAGGTTTTCTTTGCTGAGTTCCCCATTATACTGCATGAGTGGTTGTCAATATTGGTGAATAGATAGAAAAACTTCCAAAGAAGAGAAGTTGTTGAATGGAGTGATCGGTTGGTTTACGAGGTAACCACTGTAAATAACACCATCTCTAGAGTTGTTGATTTTTGGGTTGACAGTGTCTTGCAAGGATATATTACTAAGTTTGCAGTAGACACTATAACCTCATATAGTGAGGATGAAAGAAATATTTTCCAAGGACCCCAAAGAAGATATTTGTTATCTATCCGTACATGGATCAAGATGCTCGTTTATGAGAAGGTTATATTGCAGTTGAGTAGTTGAGTTGTATACCTAGGAAGGAGATTATGTCACCCACGAACTATTAAGAAAATGGGAAAGGGTGAGTTGAGATGTTCCCTGGAAGTACAAAACCTGAATTATAAGTTGGAGTCGTAAGGAGTGGAAGGAGATTCAGGTCAGGAAAGAGAAGAAAAACAAAAAATGGACGACATAATACTACTCTCTTCGAGGAGAGTGATCACAAACTTCAGTCACAGAGAAGTGAAGGATTTTGCGATGAAGAGGAGGACTATAGCCCAATTTAAAAAGGACCATAGGACTCTGAAGAATCTGTCAAGACACCAAGGTCAGGACACAATTACATCACATCAACAATATCACCAAAGGTAAGATATAGAGTCTCATACCTGAAGAGGACTACTAATATTGATAATGCTAGTACTACGACTAGTATGCCAAAATGTATACCACCTTTGAATCCTTTAACAAAGAATCCCGATGACAACTCAATGGCAGGGGTGGACATCCGATTACCCACATTAAATGGGGATGGAACAGAAGACGTAGAGTAGCATTGGTTCCTCTGTGAATCTATTTGGATAGTGCGTTTAGTCCATAATGCAGACATAAGGAAGGTGTAGATGATCATGACTCTGAGGGGTCATGCGCTGGATTGATTTATGAAGTTCTGTGTCGCACTAACCGGAACACCATAGAAGACTATTGGTGAGATCCGAGCCACAATGATCTCTGATTTCAGAAAACCTAAATATGAATCGTAGTGCATTGCCGATATCAAGGAGATAAAGCAGTCACTGGCAGAATCAGTATGGGCTTTTGATTTTTGGTTTAAAACTTTGATGGCTAAGGTCAGTTTCGAAATTTCGTATGTACAGCATAAAGAGTGGTTTATCGCTGCGTTGTTACCACACATCCGAGGACCGTTAATGCAACAAAATATTGACTCGTAGACAGAAGCATTAGAGTTAGGTATGAAGCTAGAGGCTTTGCTGATTGGCGACGGTGCCGCAGGGATGGTGCAAATTCAGTTGCAGGTGGCTAATCTGACAAACAGCTTCAGGACATCAAAAAGGTTAAGGAAGCACAAGAAGATTTATGTTGCGCAAAATGCACAACAGACGGACATACTAAGGATAATTATCTAACCTTCATTAATTATGTCTCCTCTGGTGCGCCAAACCCACTAAATGGCCATGGACTACCCTAGTGTCACATATTCTAGTCTAGTGGGCATTGCAACGAGGAGTGTCTATATTTGCGAAAGGTTGTAAGTACCTTGGAAAACATATTTTGTAAATATTGTAAGTCAGTAGGGCATAAATAGAAATATTTCAGAGCATACCGGCTCTTGAAGAAAAGACTGTTAATCCCTACATAATGAAAAATGAGGGACTCGCTCAGGTTGAACCGGCGCAAGCATCGTATTAGCCTATACAGTTCCCAACCAATCAGTATCCAAGCCCGTATCAACCTCAGTATGCGTTTCAATAGCCATACACACAACAAAATCCCTACGAATCGCACTACCAGCAGGATTAGTATCTGCCACAGCAACCACACCCTCAGGGAAGGGATGGTGGTAACTTCAGAGGAAGAGGTGGAGGTGGAGTTTTTGGTAGAGGAAGAGGTCAAGTTACATGCTATAACTGTGGACAACCAAGTCACTATGCTAGATATTTCCTTGAACCTTCCAAGACATGTTCATAATGTAAAGGGAAGGACCATAATGTGGAGCAATGCCCTCAGTTGATCGCAAAATGGAAAGCAGGGACTATTGTAGGACCTGTCCCTGCACACCCAAATCTGAATCTGAATATGAATGTTCAGATGATTGCGGCTGAACCATGAGATATGAATGGTGTTGTCATAACACGAGGATTTTTTGTGACTGGATCTGATCATGATAAACCATAAGAAACCACAGCCACAGGTACGGCCAACGATGCAGAAAAATGAGCCATTCTATGTCCAGAAACAGAAGGAAGTATTCTTGAACATACGACCAAAATTTGTGGATCCAGAAGTACCGTCAACATCCAAAGAAGTTAAGGATATTCCTGAGTGGTTTCAGCACATATTCCAGAAGAAGGTCCCACAAAAGGTTAGTAAGCTGAAAACCTCTCTGTCAAGTTTCTTAACACTAATGCAAGATAAAGATGCTATTGTAGAACTACAAGTGATGATAGAAGAGATACCTGTAGAGCCACGACTCGAGAACAAAGTTAACCAGGTAAGAAAGAAATTCAAAACTGGCCGCAAGTTAAGAATTACTACACATATAGGTGACTACGACATGGATGATATCATCTTGGATATGGGCTCATATGTCAATATTTCGACATGACAAACTTTGGAAAGTATGGGCAAGCCGCATTTGGACTGTGTTATCCATCTGAATGGCACCTCTCCATCCGAGTACTGATATTCTCTCATGTTGGCACACAAAAGGACATTTATGGATTGAGGTTTGCCCATAACACTATAGATTGGCTTATTATAATACATTCTTCCTCCATCCAGCTAGTTACTTTGCCATTTTTACTATGTTAAGTTCTATTCGCGACTCTTCACATATGCAACTCGCGCATCATTCGCGAGTGTTGATTGATGCAAGTCACGAATGGATGTATTCACGGGTTGCTCTTATAGCAAGTCGTGAATCATTCACGGGTTGTCCTTCTACATACCCAAGAATAGGTCTCTTAACATTTAAACATAAAAACACGCACTGATCTGAGATTAGTTAAGCCATTTATCATTAATCCTCTTAACTGTCTCAACCTCCTCAACCTTCGAAACGGCCTTATTTTCTGCATATAAATACAGGCCTTGGGGAGGGTGTGATGGAGAGACACTGGGAGAGAAAAGTTATGCTAGTGGAGTTTATACAGAAGTCTTTGGAGTAGTGGAATTCAGAATCCTTTGGTTGCAGAGGAGTCCTTGTCTCAGGTGTTGGGTTGTAATCTGAACTTCTTCATTATTGATAATAAAGAGAATCCTTCTTCCATATGTGTTTCATGTGTCCTGGTTTGATAAATGTTTATGTTTATGCATCTTATATAGGATTTATCTAACCTGCTTACAAATATATGAATCATCTTGTATCTGGAAGATTGGCTCTTGACAAGTGAAAGAAGAACAACCTTAAAGACTTTGGAGGTGAAGCAGAGTGAAAGAGGATTAGCAAGGATCGACCTTCGTTAATAGAGTAAGTCTTTCTAATCCTCCTATTTCCTTTACTGCACTTTAGAGTCAATTGTCTGCAAGTTGATTGAGTATGTTGGTAACCCCAGACCTATGGTTATTAGGTGTATAATCCTTTACAATAGACTGGTCCCCTATCCACCCATGACTTGCAAATTAGGTGAAGGTTCTACCCATTGGTCGGTTGAGCCAAGTCCCTGTCAACATCAAAGGGTTGAGCACATTTGTGGAATTTGAATCCATTAACATTGTTGATGACACGAACCCATACCCCGCCCTACTAGGAATAGATTGGGACATAGGAAATCAGACCATTATAAATTTCAAGAAAAGGATCCTCTTATTCGAGAATGAGGAGATGAGGGTAGTATCACCCATTGATCCATTAGAGGGATAGAGATACGTCGAGCTTGTCTATAATGAGGGAGAGGGCAACTATCTCGAATAGATCTATAATGTCACTTCCATGCAAGAAGACTACATCAATCTGACAGCAGACGAAAACCTAAGTTGGAAGAGTGCTAGTTCCTGCACATCCAACTCAGGGGAGGCCTTAGAGAATTGGAAAAACAAACTACATGAATTCTATATGAGAAGGTGTGCAAGAGTTACAAGGTCTGTGCGATGGGTGGAGAATAAGTTAAGAGAGCTACCTACCTATGAGGGTTTTACCTAACCTTGCGGCCTTCTTAACTGAGTTTGAAGGACTTGTAATTGAGTCACAACATTTGTCAGTGCTAGACCATGTGCTAAAAGATACACCCGCTAGATGGTGGGGTGCACATAAGAAGTCTATCATAGATTGGCCATAGTGTAGAAGGTTAATGGAAATCAGTTTTGGTGAAAAGGTCATCCTCGTATATCACAAGTATTCAGGACTGGAAAACCCAGTTGGACAACTTAACCATTGTCACACGGTATTTGCAGAATATCTACGAAAAGAATGGGTCCATAATTTCATACATACATTGGAAATGACACCTAGAACCTAGTATGCATCTATGGAATTGCGACAAGGAACCCAATATTGGGAAAGAATTGCTAAGCAGTTTACGCATACATTTGAATCAGCTGATGAGCACCCTACAGTTGATGTTGCGTTTCAGATGATAAAGGAGAAGATATTTTCTAAGATTCATGTCAAAGAGGATAACTCTCACCAATGCAGTACAACCATTCAGCAGTGGATGGCTTGCTACAATATAGCTAGAGACCCGGATGATGATCCGATGAACATAAACATACCGAAATCAGAGGGCACATGAGAAGTGGAAGGAAGTGGAATTTCAAGTGACCAGTTCCTCAAGGCATTCAAAATCAAGAAAGTAAACATCGGGTCACCAGAGAACCCAAAGTTTGCCAACATAGGAGATTATTGGGCTGAAGAGACAGTTGCAAAGATCATGGATTTACAGCATGAGTATCATGACCTATTCCCAACCAACTTCTTAGAGATGAAGGGGATAGTGGGAGATCTAGGAGAGATGAAAATACCTCTGCGACTAGATGCTAAACCAAGTAAGCAGCGACCTTATAGGATGGAACCCAAGTATAAAGAAAGGGTAAAAGTGGAATTGGGTCATATTCTCAAAGCAGGAATCATCAAAACTGTTGAAAAATCAGAGTGGATCAGCCCTATAGTGATCTAGGATAAGAATAAAATAGGAGAAGTCAGGACCTGTGTCGACCTGAGAAAGCTAAACGATGCATGCTTGCATGATCCATTCCGAAAACCTTTTACAAATGAAGTATTTAAAAGCGTCGGAGGACAATAGATGTATTCATTTACTGATGGCTTCTCAGGCTATCATCAAGTAAGAATTGCATAAGAGGATCACCACAAAATGACATTCGTCACATAATGGGGATGCTACCAGTATACGGTAATGCCCTTTAGACTCAACAATGCACTTGCTATTTTTTCTAGAATAGTAGTTTCTGCTTTTCAATATTTTATTCATAAATTTCTTGAGGTCTAGTTTGATGATTGGACTATGTTTGGTCTAGTAAGAGACCATATTGAGAGTCTATGCATGATGTTGACCTGTTGTCTCCAGTATCAGATTCCGCTTAATTCCAAGAATTCTATATTATGCGCACCATTCGGTGTGTTGTTGTGTCACGTCGTATGTCGCGGTAGTATTTTGGTCAACCCAACAAATATTATGATTATTCTTGATTTACCACCGCCTACAACAGTCATGCAGATCAGATCAGTGCTAGGACATACAGGTTACTACTGAAATTTCATCATAGGATATGTACTGATCACTGCACCTATGGAGAAACTGTTGCAAAAAGATGCAAATAATGGACAACATCTTTCTAGGAAAGCTTGGATAAATTGAAGAACACAATGGCCACTGCACCAATACTTGTATTCCCATAATGGAACAAGGAGCTCGATGTGCATGTCAACGGATCCTCTGTCGCACTCAGCATAGTCTTGACAGGCCTTGCAATGGTCCATGCGCTTCAAAAGTTTTGACACTATTTGTTGGGTGGACATTTTCAGATTTACACTGATCATTCAAATCTAAAGTACATAGTCAACAAGCAAGTGTTGGGGGGGAATATTTGCATATGGCTTCTCCTCTTTCAGGAATTTGATTTTGAGGTTGTTGTCAAACCTGGTCAGCTAAATGTTGGGCTAAAACACCTGTCAAGGATAGAAAGTGGTGAAGATCCAACCAACTTGATGTGCAACTATTTACGATCCACATGATGGAAGATTAGAACCATGAGTTTAATGCCATCATCCATTTTTTGAGCACAGGATATGCACCAGAAGGAATGTCAACTAATTAAAAGAAACACTTGGTCGTCAGAGCTTCTTATTATACGTTGATTATTGGGCATCTATATAAGCTCGACGAAGATGAAGTACTTCATCATTATTTCTTTGACTATGAACGACCATGGGCTATGAGTGAAGCACATGCTGGTGTCACAGGAGGACACTACGTAGGGAAAGAAACTATGCATAAGATATTGCAGGTAGGATTATGGTGGCTAGCCATACACATGGATACTAAAAGCTTCTGCAAATGTTTGTGATATTTACCAAAGAACTGGAAATTCGTTGCGCCGCAGATAACCCTTCAAGCATTCGAAAAGTGGGAAATTGATTTTGTTGGACCAATCAGTCCACCATGAAAGAGAACTGGCGCGCACTACATTATCACTGCGACATACTATTTGACCAGATGGGCTTAAGTCGTTCCTGTTAAGGATTGTACCATTGTGTCTGCGACAAAGTTTTTGTTTGAAAATATAGTCACCATATTTGGTTGTCCAAAGATACTTCTAAGTGACCAGGGTATGCATTTTGTAAACAAAATGATTGATGATCTGACTCCATAGTTTCATATCTAGCACAAGAAGATGACACCCTATCATCCTCAGGTGAATGGAACAGTCGAAGCTTTCAACAAGATCCTATAAAATGAATTGACCAAGGTATGTAATGTGCACTGAGATGATTGGGATAAAAAAGTCTCAGCTGTGCTATGGGCCTATCGCACAACTTGCAAGCGACTCACAGGGCACACCCCATTTAGACTAGTATATGGACAAGAAGTTGTGGTGCCAATGGAGTACATTGTACCAAGTCTAAGGATTTCTGCGCTGACAGAGATTATCGAGGGAGATGATGTTGAACAAAGGTTGTCACGGCTTGTTCAAATGGAGGAAGAATGCTTCGTCATGGGATTTCATCAGACTGTCAAGAAGAAATGACAAAAAGCATGGCATGACCACTAGATCAGGGTTAAGCCATTTCAAGTCAGAGGACTTGTGTTTCTATATGATAAAAAATTATTCAAACACCCAAGAAAGTTGAAGATGCATTGGCTAGGACCATATGTTATCACGCACATCACTAGTGCAGGCACAGTAAAATTGCAAAAACTAGATGGCACCTATGTTGTGGGTATGGTGAACTACAGTCAGTTGAAACCATACTATGATGGTCATAACATCCCTGGTTAGAGTCAATACATACATACATACATACATATATATATATATATATATATATATATATATATATATATATAGAGAGAGAGAGAGAGAGAGAGAGAGAGAGAGAGAGAGAGAGAGAGAGATATGAGATGCCAAGAGACATAAGCTGTTATGTCGCATGTCTGTGACAAAACCAACGCAAAGCGCAAGAAAAAGTGCCAAGCGCATGAGGAAAAAACAAAAAGGGAAGTAAAAAGCAGCAAGTGCTGCAAAAAGTGGAAAATATAGCCTGGATGGAAGTAAAGAGTGACTATTCGGCAACCAAAGAGACCATTATGATAGCTAAGACTCATAAATTCAACAAGATATGAGGAGAATGATGACATTTTTTTGGGTTTTGTCAAGCCTCCATCATCGTAACTTCTATAGCTTTGATGGCAGGTACAACGAAGCACTCGATCTAGCGAGTTAATGAAGGAGCACATCGACCAAGAAGCCCATCTGATCGATTAGACATCAGCCTCCCACTACATGAAAAATACATGACCTACTAACGGGTATAAGTATAAGGCTTCACCTTGAAGCATCCTTTTACTCATAGTGAGAGAGCCGAGTGTTTGTAGAGACGAAGTCTATCACATAGTGACCCGACATCCATGGTTATAGAAATTTCGAGTGATACCGAGCCGTCTGATGCAACCGTTATCTCAGGTTTCCCAATTGAGGTAGAGATATAATTACCTGAGATGCAACAACCAGAGCTGCAAGGAAGAAACCTACATAGGTGCCAACACCTTCCAATAATATAACCCCTCAGACGTGCACTATACCGAGCCCTGCTCAGAGATCGCTAGCTTATCTGAGATTGCAAGTTGTAGCTACACAACTAGCCAGTGAGCCAAGGAAGGCCAACCAGAGAGAACGAGGAGAGGCATCTGAACCACCACTGCCACAGGAGAGAAAACGCAACGCTAAGGCCATGGTGGATGACCTGGGAAAACACCACGAGAGAAGGAAGAGGAAAAGGACTCACTACAATGTGTAGATGTGGATGCTGGGAGAGAAAAGAAATACTTCCCACACTATGTTCGGCCTAGGAGAGCTAAAGTGGAGGAGGTGACGCTTCCAAATAGGTAAACCCACAATGTTAGTTTCACCTCGAATCCCTAACAAGGTACCCCTATTGAATAATTTGATACCAAATATATCCAACTTGACATTTAAAGACGTTGACACTCGCTTGTAGTTTGGATTGGAGATAAGAAACTGCATGACTACTGAAGATGGAACTACTCAGGTGCAGGTCTTAGTACCAATGCAATGGGCTAATGGCATCACCAATGCATGATTGATGGACTTGTTCCTCATGCCTCACTTCAGCCATAGTCTGCAGGTGAATACATATGTGAAACAACTTCTGTTTTGTTTCCATAGAGGGTTTTTATGGCTCAATAGACCATACTCGGTTGACATTGAGCTTATTTCTTCCATCACCGATGTGCCGAAGCAAGGGAAAAAATCAACTTCGTATTTGAACAGCAAAGACATTGCCAAGATAAAATAGAAGTATAGCCTTCAACGTGCAAGGAGGGGATTTTGGATTGACCCCATTGAGGATAGCATATTCTGGTTCACTGCAAATCTCCTCTCTTGCAAACTATTGCACAAGATGAAGTTGACTCAATGTACTACTGGAGCAATAGAACTTGTAGGAATGTGCGGATAAGGAGTGATTTTCAACTAGTCACAGTTTCTTCTCAATGAACTGATAGATGATGTGCAACAGGAATAAGAGGAGGATAATCACAAGTTTCGCTACTCTTGGCTTCTCATTCTAATATCGTTCATTTTTGTGTCCAACCCCTCAGACTACCAGCAAGTGGATGTCCCACTACTTTTCCTTGGTGCAAAGTATCAAAAATTATGAGAAAGAAAGAAGAACAAGGACCGCTAGACAAACAATAACGTCAAGTTTTTTATACATGCTGAGGCATTGCATGATGTTGTTAGGAAAACCCATAGAATCTAGCGTGCAACAGTTAACAAGTATGCAACCTTCATAAATTTCTAATATGGTGTGCATAACATGATTTTGGAACCCAAGAACAATCCGACAAAGCAAGTACACCACACTGGATTCATGATCACAGATGAGTATGTGAACTCCATTATTAAATATTGTCCTAAGGAATGGTCTGTCCCACTGGTAGAGTCCCTGCCTGAAGACCAGAACCAAGAAGACCAACCAGCTAACCAAGATGTAAATGTTGGTGTGGGAGGTGATGCTGGGATTGTCCAAGGAAGTGGTCAAGGAAATAATAGAGAGGACGGCCAACATAACCACTCACAAGAGGAATAAGAACAAGATAATACTCGTCGAAATGATGGCTCTGATCACAGCAATTCAGAGTGCATGACTAGTCCGAACAATGTCCAGACCCAAGAACAAACGCAACAACAGGGGCACGCGTCGTAGCACAAGAAGAGGAAAGCCAACAAACCAGCTAATATAAGCACACTGATAGAATATGATGTGCATGAGCTTGCAAATGTTATCACTAAGGTCGCACAAGACAACCTCNGTAGCACAAGAAGAGGAAAGCCAACAAACCAGCTAATATAAGCACACTGATAGAATATGATGTGCATGAGCTTGCAAATGTTATCACTAAGGTCGCACAAGACACCCTCGCCACTCTAAAGACACAATAGGTAAACATTGCTGACCAATTTGGGAACCACTTGAATAAGTTTATAGAAGCCATTAATGAGGTCAAAGCCACTATGGAGGATGAGACATACAATGTTGATACCAACTTTCCATTAGTCACACCAGCGTTAGTGCCTCCAATCAAAGTAAAGATTCTGGGGCGTCCACTGGAAACAGAAGCAGAGACAAGTGCAGTTGATGATAATAGAACTCTACATATTGACTTCTCCAAGATGGACTTGAGTGAAGTCTATGAAGTTCAATAGGCAGTCGCGTCTGAAATACAGCTGAGGGAAAATGTTGTTGCTTATCAGAAAAAAAAAATAGCAAAGGAAGGAGAAGACATCCAAGGCCGTCCTTAAGGAAAAAGAGAGAGAACTTGAAGGGCGCAACACCCTCCTTGCAGAGAAGGAACAAAAACTTGTAGTGTGTGATGAAAGCCGAGTCGCATTAGCCAACACAAACAAGAGTGCGATCGCAAATTTCCCCCCTGAGGCAGGACAAGAATATGAGGCCTCAATAGCTAAGGTTTCCTAGCTCGTACAAATCGTAGTTGAACTAAAGAAGTAGGTTGAGGAGCTTCAAGCGAGACAGGTACAGAGCACACCTCCTGAGGTGCTCGAGGAACGAAGAAGAATAACGTTTGAAGCTGCTGGAAAAATCAGCGAGGGAGAAATAGTCTACGCTAAGGCAGTAGAATCTGTTCCCACTATATGGGAAGTGCTTCTGGAAGATGCAAACAGAAAAATTATAAAGGAGAACATGTGCAAAGCTGGGGAGAAAATTGCTGTGGAAAAGGAAGAGATAAGGAAGTTGTCGTTTCAATAGAAATTCACCAAAATGGCTAAGATCAAGCAACTGCAGCAGGAATTCCAGACTCTCCATGATCAAGAGCGGACCAGGGAAGCATAATTTTAACCTCACTAGTCAAAAGCAGTAAGGCTCGTAAGACTTATTCATCCACTACATCAAAAACTTGAAACCATGGTGAAGATAGTAGAAGCAGATCTGTCAGAACATATCAGTTTTGACTGAGTGGAGAACTTGGTTGCATAGGCAGAAGAATGAACAAAGGAAGTTTCTAAGGTGCAACAGATGGTGAAGGAATTCTAGGACAAGGTTAGTCCTCCCACGTATCCTGAGACTGCGCCTAAAACATAAGAGTTTGAGAGAAGCTAAATTTTGGGGCAGGAAATTTTGGGAAGACTTCCATTTTTGCTTAGTGGCTCGAGATGAGCCACATGTGATTGTTAGGGGCCTCTTGGGCCAAGAAAAGAAAACAAGGAATACGCTGGCATGCAAGATAGGAAGAAAGAGTGTGTGCGACGAGGAGGAGAGAAAGTCACAAAGGAAGCAAAGGAACTGACGCAAAAGAATAGAGCATACGTGGGAAAGAGGAAAGGAAAGCTTGCAAGTGTACAAGCGGGTAATGGTTAGAAAGAAATAGGTGAAGATCGTGGCTGCTGAATATGGCGTAAGCCTACGGAAAATGCACGTATGAAGGAATATATGTAAGTCAGGCTGATAGTGCCTTGTGTCAGTCCCTGACAGCCTATAACCATTTTTTACAGTTGATCATGACTTGTAACTGATGAACAATAGGTAGTTGACCCTGTGTGGTCCTATAGAAGTTATAAATAGGAAGAGCCCGTTATGTATAAGGGTTGAACATTCCTCACTGTTGTTAGAGGACAGTCGTTAAGGTCCATATTTTTGTTTTTGTTTTGTTAAGGAAGAAGAATAAGGCTATTGAGCAATGGATCTTGTAGCTGTGTGTGCAGACCGCTAGTAGTAAAAGGAATCTGCAGCTAAGTGCGTAGATAGTAAGTAGAAGATTCGATCCAAGCTATGTGTGGATCAGTAGGAGTAGATAGAAGAATAAAACAGAGAGCATGAGAGCAGAATATTGAGTCAGAAATACATATCTTAAGAACAGTCTGCAGATCACAGACTGCAAGGTGCTATACACAATTTCTCATGCCAGATGAAGAGGACCTTGGTGGTTTTTCCTAGATGGGTTTCCACATTATTTACTGTGTTTAATGAATGCTTGTGTCGAATGTTTATGTGAATGTTGAAGTCTTTCTTAACGTATATTGCTTAGTTACAGTTGAATGTATGCATTATCTTGTTAATTAGTGAATGAATGAAAGTTAAAATCATTGTGGGAATGTTGTGCATAAGTTCATGGTTAAATTCGTAAGTTACAGCACAAGCTGCAAAATGTCTGTTGGTACGATGGATCAACTGTGTCGCACTAGTTGCGCCAGTTGTTGATATTAGGGACAGTGTTGTCTCGCACACGCTAACATATGGTTGTGTCTAGTCATTCTAGAATAAACTCCATCGTCCAGTTTCCTTTGTCAAGCACCTTGGTTGTGCACCAAGGGACTATAATTCCCTCACCAACTGTAGAAAAATGGTTCTGGCAGTTTCCCATTATATATCTTGGGCGAGGTTGTGCCCTCCTCGCAGGTGTTGCTGACTGAGCTTGCTCTATTGGGCCGATTTCATGTGGTTTATTGTTGGTAGTATGGTGTTGTTGAACCCCGAGTCGAGACAAGAAGGTGATAGAGACCAACACTTATTAATAGGATTAGTTATCTAACTACCTTATTTGTTTTTGGAAAATATTTATGTAAAACCCAAAATCCTTTTCCCTCCATAAAATTATCATCAATTCTTTTTTTCTCAATCAAATCATAAAATGAGTTTCTAGATAAGAAAACAGTAACTTAAAAAAAGAAACAATATTGAGATGAAATTGTTAAAGAAAGCAAAGAAGTAGAAGATGGTGGAATGCACATTGGGTATATTGATTGTCTTCTCATTATTAAGCATCAGTATATATAGGACTACATCATAAAAAAACCATGGGTAAATACCATGGGTCACAGAATACCATGTGTCACTAATAAACATAAAGTGACTACTCAACTAACTAACTAACTAACCAACTAACCGTTGAGATTACATTCTTCAACATGCCCCTTTAATCTCAACTGGTAGAACATATTCAACAGTGTGAATTCCTAAGTTCTCTCTCCGATTTTTAAATGCAGATGTTCCCAATAGTTTGGTGAACATATCAGCCAACTTCTCTTTAGAACCACAAAACTATAAAGAAATTTTTCCATCATTAACTAACTCACTAATGAAAAGACAGTGAGTGTCAATGTGATTTATTTTTCTATGAAATACATTATGTTTGGACAATTGTATTGCAGAGCTATTATCATAGAAAATAGAAGTGGTATCCTTTTCAATGTGTCCCATATCCTTTAAAATTCTTCTTAGCCAAAAGACATAGCAAGTTGTTGTGGTGGCTACTACATATTCTACTTATGCAGAAGACATGCTGACAATGGGGTGTTTCTCAGATGCCCAAGAGATCAAATTTGTACCCAAATGAAAAGCATAACTAGATGTTCCTTTCCTATCATCACTACTTCCTGCAAAATCATTGTCAATGTACCCTCTGATAGTACTGTCTGGTGTATGACTATACTAGAGGCCATATCCAAGTGTGCCTGAAACATATCTCAGAAATATTTTTCCAAATTTCCAATGAGATTCTTTGGGAGAATCCATAAATCTGTAAATAAGACTAACATCATACATCAAATCAGTTCTAGTTGCAGTCAAGTACATTAAACTGCCTACCATCCTTTTATACAATGTAGCATCTACTACCGGTTCATCATCATTCTTTGTTAACTTGGTGCCAAGAGAAATGGGGGTTTCTACTGGTTTACATTTATCCATTCTGAATCTTTACAAAATATCAGTAGCATACTTATGTTGGAAAATAAAAATACCTTGATCAATTTAAGTAACTTCCAGAACAAGGAAGTAATTCATTAGTCTTAGATCAGTCATTGCAAATTCTTGTTTCATGACTATCCTGAATTCTTCAAGGATCAAATTTCTAGTGTAAATCATGTCATCAACATAAAGACATTCTGCCAACAATTTACCTTGCTCCGTTTAGACATACAGAGTGGGGTCATTTCCATTTCTGCTAAAACAATTGTTGATGAGGTAGGAGTCAATCCTACTGTACCAAGATCGTGGAGCTTGTTTAGACCATACAATGCATTTTTCAGCTTAAATAATTTGTGTTCATGGCCTTTGAAAGTATATCCAGGTGGTTGATCTACATAAACTTCTTCAAGAATAACATTAAGAAAGGCAAATTTCACATTCATTTGATAAATAGGCCATTTATTTTGTGCTGCAATGGAAAGTACAACTTTGATGGTATCCATCCTTGCTACAGGAGAAAGGTTTCATCATAATCTACACCATATTGTTGTGCATATCCTTTGGAAACTAACCTTTCCTTGTGCTTTTCAAGTTCTCCTTTTTCGTTCAGTTTGGTTTTATAGACCCATTTGAATCTAATACTGGTTATATTTGCAGGGATATAATTAGAATCCCAAGTCTGGTTTTTCTCAATAGCATCAATCTCTTCATTCATTGCTTGTACCCACTGTTGGGCCCAAGATACAAGGGTATAATTCCATGGAAAAGGGGCATAAGGAAGAAGAAGAAAGAGCTATGACATAGGAAATAACATCAAGGAAAAAGGGAAGGATGTTGCAATAGAGTAAGGAAGAATAGAAGAAAGGAAAACACAAGAAATGGGATGAGGAAGCTGCGCCAGTTTTGTAAGCTACGACAAAAGTACAGAGCATGAGATGTGATGACGTGGCAGAATATTTGTGGAAGCAGGTGTGCAAATAAGGTAATGGCCAGAAACTTACAGTAAGGCATGATGAAGAGAGGAAGCAACCCTTAGCAATCGTGGGTACGAGCTTGGCTGGAGCTGGCAAAAATCACATGCGTAAAGGAATTTTTGTAAATCAAGTTGATAACGCCTCTTTGGTCATATTTTGTTATAATAGGAAAGACATAATGTGGGACGAAGATTGTAAGTCAATTGAGATATCAACTATGGGTGAGTCTGTTGAAGTCTATATCAAGTCATGATTGAGTCTATAACAAGCATGTATGGGAATATATTGAGTCTGTAATAAGGATTTAAAAGGAGAAACCCAAGTTGTACATGGGTTAACTGGTCAATCTGTAGCCTATTATCTATTTCTTGTTTAGATTCTTTTGAGATAAGTAGAGGATACAACAGTTTTGAGTTGGTAACTCTGGATCATTGAGTGCATCAGAGTAAGTGGATCTACAGCTGAGTGCACAGACAGATAGAGAAGGTCGAGTCGATCCATGCTGTGTGCGGATCGCTGAGTAGGAGTAGATTAGAGTGATAAATATAGAGAAGAACATAGAGCATGAGAGGGAAAAGAAGTCTATAGATATAGAAGAGAATATCTTGAACATAGTCTGTAGCTTTATGTACATACAAAAGGTGCATATATATTCTCATGCTAAGGCCAAATGAAGAGCACCTTGTGGTTTTTTCCTGAATGGGTTTCCACGTTAGATGTTGGGTATATGTGTGAATGTTGAATATCTTAGACAAGTGCATATTTACTGTGTTAATGATGGATTGGTTATTGTGATTTAAAGAGATGACTATATGAATGTTGTATTTCAAGTAATGAATAGATCAAAAATGGTTGTTCACTATGCATTTGTGTAAGATTGCATAAATAAGGGAGAGTAATACTTCAGTATTGATATTTAAAGTGAAAAACACAAACCCACTTTCTCGATCTTCGCTGGAAACCTTGGAGCAGGGCCAAGGACTCAAACACCCTCCCACACAAACTGCAAAAACATGGTTCTAGAAGTTACCCATAAGAAGTGAGATATCTTGGGTGAGACGACATTTGTGTCGTAGATGCTGTGGGCTAGACTTTGCTCCATCGGGCCGATATCTTGGGCTTTGTTGTGTTGACCAATGAGAGAGGACTGAAACTAGGTTGCAAGGAGAAAAAGGCCAACAAATGGTTCCATTATCGGGACCTTAAAGTGTGTGTTGAGGGATATGTTCTGGCATCCCATGAAATCAAAGATCAAAAGTTGGGTGGATGCAAAGGAGCTAGAGTTTGCACAAAAAGAAAGTGAAGGATCTCGGTGGATGTCAATGAAGTGGTTAGAATGGTCCATATATTCGGACATCCATGGTATTTTATTTTCCATGTTCCCCACTCTGTTGTATGAATGGTTGTCTAAGTTGACAACCCATAAAAATAATTTTCAAGGAGGGGAACCGACAGAGTGGACTTTGTTCTTGATTGAGCAAATAAAAATAATAAACAACGTTATTTCAAGGGCTATGGAATTCTAGGTAGATAGTACCATAGATGGATATATCATTGAGTTCATTGTTGACACGATAACCTCATATAGTGAGGCTGAATTTTTTTTTTTAAGGAACACACAGTAGATATCTCTCCTCTTGGAAGACATGGATCAAAATGATCATATGTGAAAAGGGCATTATGCGAATGATAAATTGAGAAGGAAAGGGTGGCTATTTCTCAATATAACCCTGAAGCGAGATGTTCCTAGGAGAAGGTGGAACTGAATTAGAATCTACTTTTTTTAGAAGCAGAAGGATATTCAGGTCTAGCTAAAGGTGAAAAACTATGTTCGGACAAGGCACTTGCAACACAGAGCAAGAAGAAGAAGGCTACGATTTTACATCATACCTAGATGAAGGCTCATGTGATGAGGAAGAAGAGTACCATCCAATATCATAGGAAAATGAAGAATATGAGGATTCAACTAAAGCTCTGGAACCAGAACGTGTACTCAACTCACCGATGGTACCAAAGTTAAGAACACGAGAACCATATCCAAGTATTTCTGTGAATAGGAGTAGTACTAACACTATAAAGAGCAGACAAGGAATTATGACCAGTCCACATTTTGTTCCTACTGTACTAGTAGTTAATACTGTACCGGTCAATCCAATGGCTGGAACTAACACTAAGCTCCCAATATTCAATGGGAATGGGTTGGAAGACCCATAACATTATCGGTTTCTGTTTGATGTTGTCTTGACTGTACAACAGATCGAGGAAAAGAACTTCAAGAAAGCGCAGATGATTATGACTCTATGAGGTCGTGCACTAGACCGGTATATGAATTTTTCCATAGTACTAATAGGAGTGGTCCTATAGACACTCAATGAGATTCAACTCAAATTGATTGATGAATTTAAGAAACCAAATTCTAAATCACAATGTATCATTGAGATCAAGGAGATCAAGAAGCTACCGACAGAGTCTATTTGGGACTTTGACAATAGATTTAAGATGTTAATGGCCAAGGTCGGTTTGGGAATGTTGAATGTGCAACACAAGGAATGGTTCATTGTCTCCTTATTGCCACACATCTGAACGTCGTTGATGCAACAAAAAATTGTGTTGCAGATAGAGGATATGGAGATATCTATGAAGCTAGTAGCCTCGCCAGTTGGAGAGACTCGCTTGGGCATGATGCAAATTCAGTCGCAAGTGCCCAATCTTACGGTGCAGCTCTAGGACATCAAAAGAGGAAAATAAGTTCAAGAAGAACTCTTGTGTACTAGGCGTAGAACAAGTGGGAACCATAAGGATAATTTCCTGGTGCTCATGAATTATGTCGCAACATGTGCACCAAACCCATTAAACAACCAAGGGATGCCTTGGTGTAGAGTATGCCAGACTAGAGGTCACAATTTCTAGGAATCTGTGTACCTACACAAGATTGTAAGTGCACCTGCTAGTCTGTATTGTAAGGTTTGTAGATTGATAGGGAATGATGAAAATGATTGTACAGCCTTCCAGTTCTGCCAGGATAAAATGATGGATACCTACCTAATGAACAATGCAAAAAAAATGCAAGATGAATGAGCATAGACTCAATATCATCCTGCATAGTTTCAACAATAGCAATATCCTCAACCACTATACTAGCCAAACCAATATCCTCAACAACAATAATACCCTCCACAAAGGGGGGTGGGAAGTTTAGAGGTCGAGGACAACAACCAGGAGGAGGATTTGGTGAAGGAAGAGGCCAAGTTGTATGCTATAATTGTGGGAATCTAGGACATTTTTCCCTATATTGTCAAAGTCCTCCAGAAACTTGTACATATTGTAAAGCATTTGATCACATTGTAGAGTAGTGCCGACAACTCATTGTGAAATGGAATGATACAACTGTCGTTAACCCCAACCCAGTGTAGAATATGAATCCAAACCCCAATCCGAATATTGAAATGATTTTTGAAAAAACAAGATAACCCAATCTTATTGTAGTTACAAGAGGATGTGCAACGACAGGAGTAGACCAAAATACATAGCAAGGACATCTGTAGGTGCGACCTATGGCACAAAATAAAGCTCTGCTATAGATCCAATAGGAGAAGGAAGCCTTCTTGGAAGCACAACAAGAATTTGTTGATCCCAATCAACTGTCGACATCGAGACAAGCGAGAGCTATGCCCGAAATATTTGAACAATTAATCAAAGGACCCCTCACTTAAAAGGTTAGTAAGCTCAAGGAATTTTTCAAAGGTTATTTAGCACTAATCCATGACAAAGATGTTGTCGTAGAGTTGAGAGAGCTCACAGAAGACAATAGAACAGATCTACACCCTAAAATAAGAGTTAATCAAGTTGAAAGGAAATGAAAGACAGACCGAGAATTGCGAATGACTGCGTAGATAAGAGATTATGATATGGACTATATAATACTCGACTTGGGCTCAAATGTCAATATATTGAAAAGAAGTACATGGGAAAGCATGAACAAGCCATGAATGGACTGGTTTCCTATTCATCTACGACTTGCAAAACAGTCAAAGGTGCTACCAATTGGTAGATTGTCCCAAGTGCCCGTGGACGTCGAAGTCTTGAGAACATATTCCGACTTTGAGGTCATTGACATTGTTAATGACATAAATCCATACCATGCACTTCTAGGGATTGATTGGGCTATTGATAACTAGACAATCATAAACTTCATTAAAAGGATTTTTTCTTTTAAATGTTTTGAAATGAGAGTTGTTGCACACATTGACCCCCTTAAAGGGAAGTGTTATGTTGATCCTGTGCATAGTGAAGGACAAGAGAACTATTTGGAGCAGTTGTATAACATCATGTATTTGAAGGAATATTATATTAACCCCACAACTGATGGAAACTTGAGTTGGCACAATGTAAGCTTGTGCACGTCCAACTCAGGAGAAGCCCTAGAAAAATCGCAGAACAGGATGCATGAAGTCTCCATGTGCAGATGTGCAAGGATTACAAGAGTTGTTCAAGAGGTAGGAGTCAAAGAAAGTGTGTTACCTATGTATGCAGGATTTCCTAACCTTGCATCCTTCTTGAAAGAATTTGAAGAAAAGGTCACAAAATCGTGGCGACTATCCATTTTGGACTATGTGCTAAAAGATACACCCACTAGATGGTGGGGTACACATAAAAAAATATATCTTAGACTGGCCGCAATGTAGAAGACTGATGGAGATCATATTTGGAGATGAGATCATCTACATTGATCAGAAATACATAGTATTTCTAGATCCTGGAAAACATATTGAGCACTGTCGTATTGATTGGAAAACATATCTGTGACAAGAATGGGTTCACCTATTTATCCACACCTTGGAAATGGTGCCAAGAATTTGGTACACATTGGAGGAGTTGCGATGAGGAACTAGCGAGTGGGAAAGTTGAACTCTAAAATTTTCCCAGATATTTGAAGTTAGAAGCAAACATACAACAGTTGATGTTGTGCTGCACATACTAAAGGAGAGAATCTATGCGGAGATAACTGTTGCAGACAAGGACCTCCATCAGTGCAGCAGAACTAGGAATATGTACACAGCCTAGTATAAAATCATGACAGATATGATGGATAGTAACCCTGCCTCCATAATCTCCATGTGTCAGAAGGGATATGTAAAGTGGAAAGAGTTCGCATGTGTGAAAATACACGTCACCCTGTTAGAAAGGACATAAAAAAAAATTGACAGTAAGCTTTGCGGCGTACCAACCTATTGCTTAACAATAACTACTAATTTAGTGACATGACAGTAGTGGAATAATGCAAAAAGCATTGATCTAAGAGATGGGGTATGCCCATGCAGTGAAAATGATGGATTCCTTTCAGAAAATTTAAATGATATGTACGAAGTATTCCTAGTGATGGTTATAGTATTTATCTATCCTCACTACCCCAACTTCCATCCTGGCATACTGAGGGAAAACACTATTATTGTGACAAACTCTAAGCAATGAACTAGTGAGGTTATAGTATGGTCATTTTTGTCTCAAGCACAAGCACAGTTGAATCCTAGATTGTATTACCTACCTTGATAATGGAAGATGATGCTGGATATATCCCACCACCAATGGGCCCTGTTCATGAGAAAACTAGTGTTGGATTCAAGTTGAAGGCCACTAAACCAATGCAGAAAAACACACCAATCCTACTAGCACCTCAGCACACCAACAACAGAAAGTAGAAGGGAAAAGAAGTAACACCCCTAGAGGCATCGCTGCTAGTAGATTATTTCGATATGAGAAACTTATTACCTCCATATGTCCCACCCCAATGTAGAAATGCACCCAAAGTTTCAATACCGAGGAAAGGAAATCATCCACTTCTTGTGTCATCAGTACCAAAGGGTGTGAAGGTAGTAAGAGATATTTTACCTAAAGTGCAAAGGCTATTTTATGGTGACCACGACACCAAGATGCAACCAGTGTTAGAATGCATATGGTATATGGATATTGTGCAAGACATCCTAGAGGCGCCCTGTAGGTATGTTATATAGGAATGGGCTGCAAAACTGTAGAATTCTGGCATGTTATCGTCTTTATACATGCCACATTTTGGGCGTAGTACACAAATTAACACCTGTGTTAAGTAGTTACTGTTACTTTTCCATGACGAGGTTCTCTGGTTAGGAAAACCCATACCCATGACTATTGAGCTCATTGCTGTAATCACAGGCCTACCATCATTTGGAATATAGACCCATCCTCACTCCTAAAAAAGGATCAAGAGGCTAACATAGTTAAGTGAATGAAGGAAAAATTTGGTGTACAAAGAAACAAATGAGGGTTTGTGATTCATACCATTAATAACCCCAATATTATTTTTGCAGTGAAAGTATTAACATCCAAGTTACTCCACAAAATGCGTCCAGACTAGTGTACGGTGAGAGAAATTGCACTTGCGGACCTCTACGCACAAGGAGTCCAAATCAACTGGTGCTAATTCCTGTTAAGGGAGCTTATTTGAGATGCCACTAATGCACAAGAAAGGGGTTGGTAATTCCACTACTCCTAGATGTTAATTCTAATATCATTCATTGCATGGTATGAACCAGAATACTACCAAGGTGTTAAACTAGAAGTTCCCTGTCAAGGGGCAAGGTAACAAAACCTCTAGTTCAAGAAGGAACACCTGAATCAACAGCAGGTGAGAAATATATTTTTTTCTGCATATAGAGGTTATACGTCATCAGGTAAGAAACATGTCAAGGCTAGACACCATCACAGTCCAATAGTTTCGTTCCATCGATAAGTTTGAAGTAGGTCGACATAATGTTTACCTATAGCCACGACAGTAGCCACAACAACCAAAGATACCAGCCAAATTTATCATAAATAAGGAAGAGGTCCAAGAAATTGTTGATCGATGGACGAAAGAGTGGTTTGTACCAGTTCCTGAAGAAAAAATCCAATAGCAATATTGTGCAGATGAACAAGAGGAGGAAAGTAAAGAAGAATACCACATGAACAGTGGGAAGTCTGATGAAAGTCGCAACCCCTCACCACCCACAGACCTAGAATCTGATCATGGCGATGGGGAACCTTAAGAAGACCAAGTTGAGGAGGAATAATCTCAAAAGAAGCAGGTGCCTCCAGGAATACCAAAGAAGAATATGAAAGTCGACTAAAATACAAGTAGTTTTAGCTTGGACAATGATGATATGCAACGAATGACTGACGCAATCACTGAAGTCGCGAAATCTAGTTTGAAATATATAGGAGAATGAAAAGAGGAACTTTCGAGTATAGCCACTGACCTCCTTAAGGTTCTATGAAAAGTAGTGGAAGAAGTCAATATCGTTGTTGATGGTCCAAGTACAACAATGGATTTCTTAGCCCCATTTGAGACATCACAAATGGAGCAAATTGTTGCCTCTATGGAAGCCCTTCCAATAATGGTGCAGGTCGCTAAGGATGTTGTTAAGTGTGGAACCTTGGAATCTAATCTTGATTTTCAAGATGCTAACCAGCTTATAATAGACTTTTCATCTATGCATATGAATGAAGTGTATGCTATCTAGAATTTTTTAATACCGAAATAAGGTTGCGAGAGCGTCACCTCGCTACACCGATAAAGGATGCACATCAAGACCTCAGGACACTGAAAAGTGAAATTCAAGAGGTTGAACAAAGGAAATTAGAGGCAGATGGTAACTACCGGAGAATCAGTGAAGCAGTCACTTTCTCCTATAGCAGCTTGGAGGATGAAGAAATAACACCAGAAATGGCTCCAGATGCCAAAATAACACACTTAGCAAAATTAGCAATGGACCTTAATAAAAAATTAGTGTAGTTAGAGGATCAAAGAACACCCAACACACATCCAGACATATCGACACAAATATGAGAAGCACCTATAGCGACGACAAACGAAATTCAAAATCCCAAACACTCATGTGCCAAGGTGGTAGACCAAGTTTTCCAGACTTGGTAAACCTCAATGGATGATGAGCAATCGCAGAAGACTGCAGGTGACCTCACTGTGCTGGAAGCAAATATCGCGCAGATGCAGAATGAGATAAAAGAGCTGCCCTTAGAGTAGAAAAGGGTCAAAACCACAAAAATGTGTAGCCTACACCAATGAACCACCAGGATGCACACATAGCAGCAACATCACGAGGAAAATATAGTGTAGTTACAGGCAGAAGTAGAAAGAATCACATGGCTAATTCAACCTATGCACTAGAAGGTGCGTAAGTTCGTAGCCTCAGTTGAAAGAAAAATGTAAGAACACGTCAGTTTTGACCTACTGGAGCACATGCAGATAGTTGAGGAAGAAGTGCATGCAGAAAAATAGAGGCTGTTGAAAATCATGGAGGATTTTTAGACCAAAATTTGTGCAAGTCAGTTTATGGAGCAATAGCTCGTGTGGCTCGAGACAGGCCACAAGTGATTGTTGGGGGCATGTTGGGCCCGTGATAGAAGGCCATAATTCATATGGAATTCTGCCTAAGTAAGGGAAAATGAGTATAAGGAAGAAGAAGGAGTTGCAACATAGGAAACAACATCAAGGTGTTGAGGCCCCGAAATTTGCAGGAAACAACAGTAAAGGATTCTCCCCAATCAACGTTCCCAACTAGCCCGTTGACTGTTTGGTGTAGGGAATCCATCCGGTTTGCGGTCCGACTACCGTAGGTCAAGTACAAAACAAAGGCTTCACCGGTTATGGCCCGGTCAACTGAGTTTTTTGTATTTTGACTTAAATTATGAAATGCAAGTGCCTAATTAACATGCAGGGTGATAAAGATGCAAGGAACAGTCGCAATGTGATGCACAGGTTCTTACCTCTCGTCTTCAGGCTCACAAGCATCTAAATCACATACAACAAGAAATCAACACTAACTACCTAATCTATCCCTAGGGAGTAGAATTATCATTCATCGGTGAGTAATACATTTCGTACATGCATAATGAAAAGTTACAGATAGATGATACTTTTTTCAAGACACATGAACGATTACAAATATTTGAACAACCAGATAGCCAATTGTTTTATGAACAACATTTATTACTCACAATGGAAAAACATCCCAAAGATACTGAAGAACATTCAACAAGAACATAGGTTCAGGAAGTTAAATACTCTCACAGTTAATGAAATACAGTTGAAAACGAAATAGTTCCCCTTCATCCTTATTCATTTAGTCACATTGATACATTCCACATTTCGCTCTTTCCAGCAGGAAAAAGTTGCATTTTCTGATTGTAAAACGAAATAGTTCCTCTTACAAGCAAATAGTTGACAAATTTTTCCAGGGAAAAAGTCCCTTCTAATTCCTACTTTCAAATATTTAAACTACAATTACAAAGCGCTTCAGTTTCCCCCAGACGCATGATCTTTCAGTGTCCCAAGCGTTTCACATTCTTATATCTTGTCTGTATACAATCATGAACCACTTGATAACTGATCATTTTTTTGGGTCCGTGCATTTATAGATCCGGATTTCATCTTTTTTACTCCCCTGGTTTCAGTTATACTTCTGCTAATCAGTTCGTCTTTCTCCGTACCATGGTAGATTGACCGATATCCTCAAAAACCGCCTGCAATCAATCGACAATCATCATTCAACAGCAGCAAATTTTACCAATTGAAACGACTATTCCACAAGGAAATCACCAAGCATACTACCATTGCATTATCAGAATATTATCAGTTGCTGACACTACTACCTCGACCATCTCCAGACCTGACAACATTACCAGCGACAGCAAAAGGAAAACTTATCGGTGCCTAAAAATCCAACACCGGAAGGGTAGACCAATCCATAGGCGGGAAACTTAAAATCGGCAATCGGAGGATATTAACATCGGGGATAAACTGCTTTCCCAGCCGCAACGACGAAAGAGAAATAAGCTGCAGGTAAGTGAAATGCGGGCAGGAAAAGGCCTTAGTTGGAAGTCAGACGGCTTTACACTTCGGAAGCTGAAAGATTTTGGGAGCCGCAACGGCGGAAAGAGAAGGCTAGAGCCATGCGATGCAAGTCAGAAGTTGGACGGATTTGTACTTTGGGGGCCAAATGACTTCCACAGCCGCAACGACGGATGACAAATAGCTTCGGGTGCGCGGATAAATCAGGTTAACATGCATCGACAGTTGGAGCTTTTCACACTTCGGATGGCAAAAAAGTTTGGGAGCCGCAATGGCGGACGGGAAAAGGCTATCAGTCGCCGATTTAACAAAAATGACTTAAGTGTTTTAGACAGTTTTTTTTTTTTAAACAACATTGGACAGAAAATATGTCATGCCTCCGTAACGGCGACCACAGCAAAGACAACTGGTTCAATCAACAAGCAAAAGCAAACTTAAAATCTGCGATCCACCATAGACTCCAAACGCAATCAAAAATCAAACCTTGGGTAAGATTTAAGCTTTTACAATCATCTAAATTAAAATCAGACCAAACTCAAAGGACCCAACGATCAAAGAGAAATCATGAGGAGGGACCCAAATTTAAGAAATTTGGGGGAACAACAGTTGTAGCTGCAACAATTGGCGATTACTTGGTGAACCTAGATCTCTGGGCGATTTATCTTTGAGTGAAAGACTGTTTAACAACAAATGCATCTTACTGAATTCTTCCAGCTATCTGGATTTCTCGAATGTCAAAAGTGTGTTCCTCCAATCATTGAAAGTAGTCCAATTTGGGAGAGTAGGAACCAAGATTTTCAAGTCCAGATAACTTTGTTGAGGCTAGAAAATGAGTTTCATTATTACTTTTGTCTTCAGGTGGCTAATAGCTTCAAACACCACAGGATTGTAGCATATGGTAAACAACAATATTCATTTGTTCCTCATTCCCATGCCATCCTAGCACTTTTGTGCTTTTGGATTTTTGTCCCTTTTCGTCTGAGTCCTCCTGCATGTCTTTCTTACTAAATCTTAATTCAGGATCCTCTATCCCATAGTGTCCTTTTGTGTGAGTGGTGTACTTCAAGTTTCAGCTCACAGACGGAGAGGATCTTTAGGCAACTTAGTACTCATGATTCAGCATCTGCTTTGATTTATGATGCTTTCATAGTAGTTTTTTTACTCTTTATTTGGCTTTTGGCATTCGTTTCTTAGCATGGGATCATTTATATTTAATATACTGTTCGCCTTGCTCCTTTCCATGGGTCCTCTGCTGTCGCTCCTTAGAACATTTTAAGTGTGACATGGATGGAGCCCCAACATAGTATTCCATACTCTTTGAATCCGATTTATTTCACAGGGATTAAGCAGGACTTCAATGCACACAGAATTATTCAAGAAAACGACTAAACTGGAAGAAGTTCATTTATACAAACAACAACCAACAGTCTGATCACTAAATTTTTTATCACCCCCAAAATTTTTGATGTTCCCCAAGCAACCGCAGGTTCGTCCACTTTATTGAAAACAAGAAAAATTCAAACTAAAGCAAACTGAAAAACATGACTCAAAATATAGCTAGACGAATTATTTATATACAAGACAGAAGAAATCAAACAAACTCAGGAAAAATAAGGCTTGAGAACCAAACCATTTACTGGTAGGTTCTCCTCCCACCCCTGTAGATCTTCCAACTTGTAAGTAGAAGGACCAAGCTTGGCTGCAATATGAAAAGGGCCTACCCACAACTGCTATAATTTGGTATTCTTTCCTTTTTCATCATGGGGGTGGTCCCATTTGAGGACTAAGTCTCCTACTTCAAAGTATTTTGTCCCAGCTTTATGCTTGTCAAACCATTTCTTAACTGATTCTTGTTGTTGCTTAAAGCGTTCTTTGGCTTTAGATCTAGCCTCTTCTGCTTTCAAAAGATTATATATTCTTATCTGTAAAACTTCATCATCAGACCCTCTAGACTCTTGAGCTAGTATGAAATATGGCAGCATGATATTGGGAGGAAGGATGGCTTCTTTTCCATAGACAAGGGTATATAGAGACACTCCAATCGCAGACTTGGGGATGACTCTATTAGCGCAAAAAGCATTTGGTAATGCTGAGTGACAACTCCTCTGGTTTTCTACCACAGTCTTCTTTAAAATTCTAATCAAATTTTTGTTAGAGGATTCAGCCAGGCCATTTCCTTGTGGATAGTAATTAGCAGAATAATGCAATTTTATCCCTTTATCATGAGCAAATGCAGTCAATTTAATTGATGAAAAGTATTTAGCATTATCAAAGACTAACAAAACTGGAACTCCAAACCTGGTCATGATATGATCTTGCAGGAAGCTGATGACTTCGTCTTCATTTATCTTGCGCAGCGGGATAGCTTCGACCCAGCGAGTGAAATAATCAGATGCGGTCAGAATGTACTTGTGCTGCAGAGAGGAATTTGGTTTTATTTCTCCAATAATATCCAGCCCCCATTGCTCGAATGGTTCTGTGATCATCACAGGCTTTAGGGGTGCTGCTGCTTTAGGCTGTCTCCCACCACACCTTTGGAAAATATCACATTTCCTGACATGTGCGTGTGCTTCTCTAAAGAGCGTAGGCTAGTAATAACCCGCCCTGAGGATTTTGTGAGCTGTTGTATCCCTTAAATAATGTCCTCCAACAGGACCGTCATGCAATTCTGCCATCACTTTCTTTGCATATTCCTTTTCTAATCATCTGAGAAGAACCCCGTCATAATTCTTTCTGAACAATACCCCTTCCACAATTTGATAAGATGCTGATTTAAGACGTAGCGCTCTTCTTTGCTTGGAATTCCAATGTTCAGGTAATAGCCCTGCCTGCAAGTAATGTACAAGGTCTCTATACCAAGACTCGAGAGCTGTAAATAAAGGACATACATCCATTACATGTAATTCGGCCTCATCCCCCCAGGCTTGTTCTTCATTGTTCCCACTTTTAGTCATCAATTTACACAACCCTTGACCTTTAACTATAGAGGCTGGCTTGAATTCAAGGTCGTACTCTTGAAGAGTTGTTACCCAGTTACCTCTTCTTTCTCCTAACTCCTTCTGTATAAGAAGAGATCTTGCGTCTGGGTAGGGAACTGTTACCTTGGTTCGATTCTTTAATATATAAGGCCTGAATTGCTTTACTGCTTTGAATACTGCGTAAGCTTGTTTATCAACAGCTGGGTAGTTCAATTCGGCCCCTTGTAGACCAGTACTCATAAAGGATATTGGGAATTCATCCCCCCCTTCTTCTTTCTGGGTGAGCACGGCTGCCAGTGAGTCATCGGATGCAAATGTATACAGAATAAAGTCTTTATCAAAGTCTGGGATTTTCAAGGAGGGTGCATGTGCAACAACAGTTTTAATTTTGCTGAAAGCATTCTTCTCAATTTCAGTCCACTTGAATTGTGCATTCTACTTGACCATCTGCTGCAGCGGCTTAACAGTCTGAGCGAAATCAGGCACAAACCTTTCGTACAAAATTTATGGTTCCCATGAAGGATTGCATCCCCTTTTTATTATGGGGAAAGGGGATTTGTTCAATAGCCTTAATTCTTTCTGGATCAATGGAGATCCCTTGCTTTGACACGATGTGACCCGGCAACTTGCCTTCTGTGACAGCGAACACACATTTCTTAGGATTGAGTGAGATGCCATACTTCCGACAGCATTCAAAAATTTGCCTTAAGTGAAATGCATGCTCTCCTCTTTTTTTTGAGAATATTGTAATATCGTCAAGGTACACTACAGCGCTGCAGCCGATCAATCCACAGAAAGTTATGTCCATAGCTCTCTGAAATGTTGCTCCTGCATTTATAATCCCAAAGGGCATCCTTCTGTAGGCAAAGGTTCCCCATTTGGTCCTGAACGTTGTCTTCAACATGTCTTCCTCAGCTACTAATACTTGATTGTAGCCAGAGAAACCATCCAATAACGAAAATAGTTCAGAACCTGAGACCATTTGGAGCAATTGCTCCATGGGTGGCACCGGGTAATTATCTTTATCAGAAGCTCGGTTGAGATTTCTGAAGTCAACACATAATCTAATTTCTCCATATTTATTTCTTAGTGGTACCATATTTGATACCCACTCGGAGTGTCTGACTTTAAAAATGATTTTAGCATCTAATAATTTCTTCACTTCACTCTGAATCATCAGTTCCAACTTTGGATGCATTTTTCTTAACGGTTGATGATATGGCTTAATGCCGGCTTTGATGGGGACCACATGCTTGATGATGCTGGTGTCATATGTTTTTAAATCTTCGTATGTCCAAGCAAAGACATATTTATATTGTTTAAATAGACTGATGAATTTGTCTCTTTCTGCTGGCGAACAACACTTTCCGAGATTCACAAATTTGGGATTCGTCTTAGTCCCTAAATTTATCAGCTTGAACTGTAAAGATGAGCTGTGGGTCTTCATGTTGGCTGGTTTTCTGAACTTTTCATTCAAATCAAGCATTTTTTCTAACATTCTGACTCCTTTAGGAATGAAATTATCGTATTTCATCTCAGCCTGATGTTCTTCATCGTCTATGATCGCTCCTTTAAACACCTCGTCATTTGTTAAACATTCTATGATCTGCTAGTCATCATCGAACACTCGTAGGTTCGTAATCATATCAGGTACAGAGGGCCTGAAAAGTAATTCAATAGAACACCGATTATTAGTGGGTACGAGCCTAGTGGCTGATGTGGCCAACAGGTCAGCTGCTGCGTTTTTAATTCTTGGAATTGAAATAATGTTGAATGCATCAAAACATTTAAGCAAATCCCATACCTCATTCTGGTAAGCCTTTAAGTGAGGAGAAACACAATGTATTTGATTCCGGATCTGTTTCACAATAATTTTGGAATCTCCAAAAACTTTTAAATTACTTACCTTTAATTCAATTGCTTTCTTTAAGCCCTGCACCAGTGCTTCGTACTCAGCTGTATTATTAGTAGACTCAAACTCTAATCTACATGAAAGGAAATGTTTATTCTCCTGGGGATCGATCAGGACACAACTAGCCCCTGACCCCTCTAATGTCTTTGAGCCATCAAAAAACAAAATCCAAAAATCACTAACTACTGAAGATGAATATATTCCTACTGCTAAGCTTACTATATTACAATCAATCTCATCAGCCTGTGAAAATCAAAGGAGATCAGGCTGGGTGTCAAAAGTGTTGCTGGCTTCTTCCGCTTGATAATTCCCTGGTTCCAACTCAATAAAATAGTTTCCCAACACAGAGTCCACTGGCGTATTCTTCTCATCCAGTTGAGTAACATTGTACTTCATGTGAGGCTCTCTTAGAGTATTAATCTGGTTCGGACTTCCCTTGTATGGTAACCAAAGATGGGACCAATCTGAGGAAAAATATCCATTTAATTTGGCTGACCAATCTCTGCTCAGGACTAGACCGTAAGCGTCCGGTATATCAGCCACCACGATGTTTATAACTTGGCAAACTTTGTCATTGGATGCCAGACGGACTAGGACATCTTCTAGCTCACCAATTACCTTTACATCCGTTCTATCCAATTGAACCACCCTCCACGTGGATGGCTTAGGCTGCCCATTGATCTTTTTACAGACTGATATGGGCATAACATTTACCGACACCCTTGAGTCTACCAAGCAATTATGTACATTATGATTGAAAATTTCAAACGTGAGGAGGAAAAGTGGATGTTTGCTTTTAGACTTACCTCCAACGCTGGTTTCTCCAATTTCTTCTTCTTCCTGAGGTATATTATTGGTGGGAAACTTCTCATCCGATGCTTCAAGTGCTTTCAACAGTCTTTCTTTTTGCAGTGGCACTTTACACATTTCGAATAGTGGAACATTCTCTTTTACCTTCTTTAAATCCTCCACAATGTCATAATCCATCGGCTGCTCAATGGGATGGGGTTTATCAGCACTTTATGCACTTGGCATGTCCTGCGCCTCATTCTACCTAGGATTTTTGCTGGTAATAGTGAACTCTGGAATTTTATCAGCCGAAGATTTGTTTTGAAAATTCTTCTTAACATTTTTCTGCAACCTCTTAATCTTTGGGAGTATAAGACTGTCTTCCTTAACCATACCTTGGCTCCTTGTGGCTACGTTGGTTTCCATAACCTCCTTGTACCCCTGAGTCTTTTCCTCTTTAGCATCAAACAACAAGACAGAATTCCATAAAGCCATGGTTTCCTCTTCCTGTTCTTTCGTAGAAGTAGAAGCAGAATTATCTTTTCTTTCTTCATAGATCTCCTTCTTCTGTCAATCTAGAATCTAACAGTTGATTCATGACCAACGTCATCGAATTAATCCATTGAGGACAATTCTTTTTAGAATGTGGCTGTTGGTGGAAAGTGCAAAAATTGTCCAAACCTACCTCTGTTAAATTCATAGATGCAGTATTGTGAGGAGGAGGTTGAGACTGATGGTTATCCTCTCTTTTCTTATAATATGGCTTATAAAACTTTTGTGCTTCCTTTTATTTCTCCATATCTATGATTTTTTTGGACAGCTTCTGCATCATTTTGGCCATATTTTCCAAATCTGGCAACTTTTCTTCCTTAGGCTTAGTAAACAATAAGGCTTTCCTACTTGCACCTTTTTCTCCTGATTGTTTTGGGTAATCTTCAATACTTTCTCTTTCAGCTTCCACTACTTCAGCCTCTTCATAGGTTTCTATCAAAGTAGGCTTGACCATACCTTTTGCAAACATGGCCAAATCAGGACCCAAATCTAAAGTATAGTACTCAATCAGCACCTTGTCCGAAGGATTATCTGTTTCAGAGAAATTCTTGAGATATGTTGCAAACCTTTGTGTGAAATTGTGCACTTTTTCTTTTCTTTCTTTCTTCAACGTGCACAGTCCTTTCATGAGGGCTGCATGAGTTTTCTGAGTTGCATACTTACTTCTAAAAATTCTTTTGAAGGTATCCCAATCAGGGATAGAGTTAGCAGGCAATCCAAAGTACCATGATACTGCAGCTCCTTTAAGGGTATGCGGGAATAGTCTGCAGACTACATCTTCATATTCCCCGGCCCTTAATCCTTCAATTTCCAAGTAAAAACTTTGTAGATGATCATCTATTAGTATTTTCTCATTTGGGTCGAACTTTGGCAACATCTTATAAAAGGCTTGAGGTAGGTCGTGTAATGGAGGTGTCAGTTTTAATGGTGATCTGGCTCTCCATGCAGGTGGTGGATTTGGCGGGTTAGGCGGTGGATTAGCATTTACTCCTTCCATGAGTCTGGGTGGGGAGTGGGGAGGTGAACCAACTGGATTATGAGCAGGAGAATTGCGAGGGGTTTCTGGGCCTTCTTGATTCAAAGGTAGCACAAATTCTTGTAAGGCTTTTTCTACAAGCTCTTCCCAATCTCCTACCAATACTGAGTCTTCTACTACATGACAATATTTCCTTTTATACTCTCTTCTGGGCAGTTCAGGGATGATTGGAAATCCTCCAATATTCTTTACGTATGCCCTGGTGTGCCTTCTCAGATCATTAACAATTTCGTTGCCAACAGAATATAAATGTTCTCTTTCTTCCGGAATTGGATTTTGAAACCCACTATTTTCAGAATTGTTACCGGTGGAATATTCTCAGGAAAACGGGTTTCCTCGGCTAGCCATACACTAGCGGCCCTCCTTCTAGCGCCAAAAACTGTCGAAGCCCCAAAATTCACAAGCAACAACAGTAAAGTATTCTCCCCAATCAACGTTCCAAACTAGCCCGTTGACTGTTTGGTGTAGGGAATCCGTTCGGTTTGCGGTTCAGCTACCGTAGGTCAAGTACAAAACAAAGGCTTCACCGGTTACGGCCCGGTCCACTGAGGTTTTTGAATTTTGACTTAAATTATGAAATTCAAGTGCCTAATTAACATGCAGGGTGATAAAGATGCAAGGAACAGTCACAATGTGATGCGCAGGTTCTTACCTCTCATCTTCAGGCTCACAAGCATCTAAATCGCATACAACAAGAAATCAAAACTAACTACCTAATCTATCCCTAGGGAGCATAATTATCATTCATCGGTGAGTAATACATTTCCTACATGCATAATGAAAAGTTACAGATAGCTGATACTTTTTTCAAGACACATGAACGATTACAAATATTTGAACAACCAGATAGCCAATTGTTTTATGAACAACATTTATTACTCATAGTGGAAAAACATCCCAAAGATACTGAAGAACATTCAACAAGAACATAGGTTCAGGAAGTTAAATACTCTCACAATTAATGAAATACAGCTGAAAACGAAATAGTTCCCCTTCATCCTTATTCATTTAGTCACATTGATACATTCCACATTTCGCTCTTTCCAGCAGGCAAAAGTTGCATTTTCTGATTGTAAAACGAAATAGTTCCTCTTACAAGAAAATAGTTCACAAATTTTTCCAGGGAAAAAGTCCCTTCTAATTCCTACTTTCAAATATTTAAACTACAATTACAAAGCGCTTCAGTTTCCCCCAGACGCATGATCTTTCAGTGTCCCAAATGTTTCACATTCTTCTATCTTTTCTGTATACAATCATGAACCACTTGATAACTGATCAGTTTTTTGGGTCCGCGCCTTTATAGCTCCGAATTTCATCTTTTTACTCCCCTAGTTTTAGTTATACTTCTGCTAATTGGTTCGTCTTTCTCCGTACCATGGTAGATTGACCGATCTCCTCAAAAACGGCTTGCAGTCAATCGACAATCATCATTCAACAACAACAAATTTTACCAATTGAAACGACTATTCCACAAGGAAATCGCCAGGCATACTACCATTGCATTATCGAAATCTTATCAGTCACCGACACTACTACCTCGACCATCTCCAGACCTGAAAACATGACCAACAGCGGCAAAAGGGAAACTTATCGGTGGCTAAAAAACCAACACCGGAAGGGTAGACCAATCCGTAGGCTGGAAACTTAAAATCGACAATCGGAGGATATTAACATCGGGGGCTAAACTATTTTCCCAGCCGCAACGACGTAAGAGAAATAAGCTACAGGTAAGCGAAACGCGGGCGGGAAAAGGCCTTAGTTGAAAGTCGGACGGATTTACACTTCGGAAGCTGAAAGACTTTGGGAGCCGCAACGGCGAAAAGAGAAGGCTAGATCCATGCGATGCAAGTCGGAAGTCGGACAGATTTGCACTTCGGGGGCCAAATGACTTCCACAGTCACAACGGCGGACGAGAAACAGCTTCGGGTACGTGGATAAATCAGGTTAACATGCATCGGCAGTTGGAGCTTTCCACACTTCAGATGGAAAAACAGTTTGGGAGCCGCAACAATGGACGGGAAAAGGCTATCAGCCACCGATTTAACAAAAACGGCTTAAGTGTTTCAGATAGTTTTTTTGTTTAAAACAACATCGGATAGAAAATATGTCATGCCTCCGCAATGGCGACCACAACAAAGACAACTGGTTCGATCAACAAGAAAAAGCAAACATAAAATCTCCGATCCACCATAGACTCCAAACGCGATAAAAAATCAAACCTTGGGTAAGAGTTAAGCTTTTACAATCATCTAAATTAAAACCAGACCAAACTCAAAGGACCCAACGATCAAAGCAAAAACATGAGAAGGGACCCAAATTTAAAAAATTTGGGGGAACAACAGTTGCAGCTGCAACACAAGGAAAAAGGGAAGGATGTTGCAATAGAAGAAGGAAGAATGGGAAAAATGAAAATAGAAGGCACAGGACGAGGAAGCTGCACCAGTTTTGTAAGCTACGACAGAAGTACATAGCAGGAGATGCGATGATGTGGTAGAATATTCGTGGAAGCAAGTGTGTAGATAATGTAACAACAAGAAATTTAAAGTAAGGCATGATGCAAAGAAGCAACAACCCTTAGTGATCATGGGTACAAGCTCGGTTGGAGTCGGTATAAACCACACGTGTAAAGATATTTTTTTAAGATATGCCGATAAATCCTCTTTGGTCATATTTTGCTGGAATGAGAAAGAGAGCATGTGGGATGAAGATAGTAAGTCAGCTGAGATAGCGATTGTAGATGAGTCTGTTAGAGTCTATGTCAATTCATGATTGAGTCTGTAACAAGCATGTATGGGAATATATCAAGTCTGTAATAATGCTATAAAAGGAGAAACACAAGCTGTACATGGGTTAGCCAGTCAATCAGTAGCCTATTAGCTATTTCTTGTTTAGATTCTTTTTGAGCCGAGTAGAGGATACAATAGTTTTGAGTAGGTAACTTTGGATTGCTGAGTGCATCAAATTAAGTGATTCTACAGCTGAGTGCACAGATAGATAGAGAAGGTCGAGTTGATCCAGGCTGTGTGTGGATCGCTAAGTAGGAGTAGAGTAGAGTGATAAATATAGAGAAGAACAAAGAACATGATAGGGAAAATAAGTCTGTAGACATAGAAGAGAATAACTTGAACATAGTCTATAGCTTTATGTACATACAAAAGGTCCATCTATTTTCTCGTGCCAAGGCCAAATGAAGAGCACCTTGTGGTTTTTTCCTGGATGGGTTTCCACGTTACATGTTGTGTATATGTGTGAATGTTGAATAGATTAGAAAATTTCATATTTATTGTTTTAATGATTGATTGGTTATTCTTATTTAAAGAGATGACTATATGAATGTTGTATTTCAAGTAATGAATAGATCGATGATGGTTGTTCATTGTGAATTTGTGAAAGATTGCATAAATAAGGGAGAGTAATACTTCATTATTGATATCTAAAGTGAAACCACCAACCCACCTTCCCAGTCTTCACTGAAAACCTTGGCGCGGGGCCAAGGACTCAAAAACCCTCCCACAAAAACTGTGGAAACACCATTCTAGAAGTTACCCATAAGAATTGAGATATCTCAGGTGAGACGAAATTTTTGTCACAGGTGTTGTTGGTTGGGCTCTGCTTCATCGGGCCAATATCTTGGGCTTTGTTGTGCTAACCAGAGAGAGAGAGCTTAACCTGGGTCACAAGGGGGGAAATTCGAACACCCACTATGCATCCTTCTTTGCTTCATTAAAATATGTGGGATAACAGGAAAATAGAGCACACTGAAGTTGCTCATCAATAACAGGAGTATGCTCATATAGCTCCCACAAACTTTGGTTTTTTGGTTCGGATATGAACTATCTTCTGGCATTTCTTCTTGTTGTTGTACTTGCAATCTTGGAAATATGATAGGGATATATGATATATCAGATCTATATTGATATTGTATCTATGAAGGATCACTCCAGCATTTGTCTTCAAAATTTTTTATGTCTTTCCTCACCACAACCTTTTTGGTGACAAGATTATACATCTTGTACACCTTGTGTTGTTCACTGTAACTAGTGAAAATACAATGCTCACTCTTCCTATCCAACTTTCTTCTGAGCTCATTAGGTATATGAGAAAATGAAATAGAAAAAAAATTCATAGATGTGAAACACTAGTCTTAGTGCCACTCCATGCTTCTTCAAGGAATCTTGTCCTGGACACTCATTGTGGGTGATCTATTGATCAGGTAGACTAAGCATGCAACACCTTTAGGCCAATATCATTTGATAGCTTCTTATGTGGCAGCATGTTGTGGGCCATGTTCATGATGGTCTGGTTCTTTCATTCAAAAAATCCATTCTATTATGGAGTGTATCTGGTGGTGAACTGTCTCTAGATGCCATGCTTCTTGCAAAAATATGAAAACTCATGTGAGTCATATTCACCTCCACCATCTAACCTGAGAACTTTAATGAACTTCCCAGACTGATTTTTAGTTGATATCCTTGAACTCTTTGAAACTAGAGAACGTCTCTGATTTGTTCCTGAGGAAATAAATCCACATTTTCCTACTAAAATAATCAATAAATGTTATAAAATAAAATCTGCCTCCTATGGATTGGGTTTTCATGGGTCCAAAGAGGTCTTTATGAACTATCTCAAGACATTCTTTAACTCAGGATGTGGAAGTGGGGAAGCTATCCTTTTGATGTTTCCTAGTGATACAATCCTCACAAAAGTTGGATTGTTCATGAATAACTTGTAACCCCTTGACCATCGACTATTTTTTGCAGGAGATTGAGACTCTTGAAGGTAAGATGACTGAATCTACAATGCCATAACTAGGATTCATTTAGCCTAGAAATTATATGGGATACAGGCTGTGGAAGGTTGGCACTCCTAAGACTAAGAGGGAATATTCTATTATTGGTCATTTCAACTTTGGCTATGAGTCTCTTACTGTGGGGTTTGCCATAAATAATACAGTATGTATCATAAAATCGAATATCATATTTGTTTTGAAGTAATTGACCTATATTAATCATATTTACATTCAAGTGTTGTACATAGAAAACCTCATGAATAAGCATCTTCTCATTTTGATTTGTAAGTACAGGAATAGTACCCATTCCTTTTTTTAGAACCATAAAGTCATCTCCTAGCTTGATATTCATGACAACCAAATAATCCAAACTAGAGAATAGTGACTTGTTACCTATCATGTGATTGTTGTAACCACTATCTAGTAGCCATAGATATAAGCTACAATGTTCTTCAGTTGCTTGATAAGAAAAAAACCTCACCTCTGATGAGACTTCTTCTTTAGAGACATTGGCTCTGCTATTGTTTGGGTTACTGTTCTGGTCAGCTTTCTTCTTTTTGTATTCTTGTTCTTAGTGGCCATACTTCTTGTAGTAGTTACACTAAATATTAAACTTATTGGTCAATCTCTTTCCTCCCCCTCTCTGACCTTAAGATTTATGACATTTCTCTTAGTGATATGGATGTTCATGACTAGGTATGTCCTTTGTATGACGATACCCTCAACCTCTTGTTCCTCTACCTCGTCCTTTGCTAAGGGGAGCTTGAGTGATGAAAGCATTGGTTAGTGACTCGTGTTTTTGATTGAGTCAAGATTCATGAGATATAAGAGATCCATTCAATTATTATATGGTGAATTGAGACATATATTTTGCTTCTTCTATGGCATTCACTACCATAGAAAACTTCTTGGTGAGACACCTAAGAATATTATGAATAACTATATTCCGCTGTAGAGGTTCATAATAGGTTTGAAATTGGGTCACAATGCTTGAAACCCTAGTCATAAACTCATCTACAGTTTCTAATTACTTCATTTTCAAACTTGATATTACTCAAAAGACTCGGCTTGATATTACTCATAATATTTACAATACAACATTACCACCTCAATCATATGAGGATACATAGGACTTGATATGACTCACAAGTCCGACTTGATATTAATCACAAGTCCAAAGAATGACTCTTGATGATGTACAATCAACAATTATCGGGTTTTATATAGATGTTGGGAATGAATATAATTACATTTTGTCTCCATACATACTAAATTATCTTCCAGAGTTAGGTTTTCACACTTTGGCCCATATTAAAAGACCTCTCAGTTTCACAACTTCTAATTCATACTGGCTAACTGCACAGAATTTTTGTCTAGGAATCATTTGGGATGAAGAATGGATCAATAATATTTTTAGTTTGAACCAAGTAGGTATTAGACTCAGGGATATTGATGATTAAATGGTTTGGTCGTCCAACCATTCAATTGGAGATGTTTATGCTAAAACTGATTATTATGATCTCTCAAATTCTATTTCAAAATGGTGGTACCGGAAAATTTTGGAAGTGAAACATGATTTTGAAACTAAAATGCTTATTTTGTCTAGCATGTGAGAACCATATACTCACATGGGATAACCTTCTTCAAATGGGATGGAATGGTTCCAACATATGTTTTCCTTGTAATAAATATAGTGAATCAATTAATCACATACTTATGCATTCCTCATATAGTAGGAAAGTTTGGAATATGGTTTCAATTGATCTTGATATTACTTAGGAATAAGGATCTCATTTTGTAGAAGATTATATTGAACATTGGGTTAAGATTCATGTTGAACATAAGAGTGACATAAAATGATACTTATTTTCATCTGTTGGGACATTTGGAAGTCTAGACATTTACATATTTTTTAAGATAAAAAAGTGAATGTTTCAGCCAACAATGTGAGAATTCTAAGCTTATATACTTCAATGGGTAAAAAGAATAAAGTTAGAAAGAAAAATAATGCTCTAGTTTTGAAGTTTGCTAGAGGAGTTTTTTATGGGACTACACAAAATGGTATCTTTGGTACAAGGATATTCCTTAAAATTAATGAAGAACATAATTTGAAATTGTGGATGAATTGTGGACTAGGAACAACTTCTCAATAAGAGTTATTGGCATTTTGGACTCCTCAAATTTGCATCTTCTGTGGGCATTGACTCACTGCATATTCTCGGTGACCCTTTAATTATTTTCAATTCCAAGAGGTTGTTTGATATCTAGATTCTCTCTTTGACTCATTGGTGCTCAAGGATTTATGATCTCTTGGAAACTTTCATAGATATTACTATAGATCATATCTATAGAGAAAACAATATGGTAGGTGACAATCTATCCAAAAATGATATTGGGGAAGTGGAGTGTTACATTGAAGAATATTTGGAGGGAAGAATTTGCTCCAAATACTCTATTTACTTTTTGAATCAAGTCATCTAGTATCTTTATGGTAGTCAACCTTTTTTCCATATGTTTGGACAATTTGTAACTCTATTTTGGTATAGTTAGGTGGTGTTTTGAAGATCTTAGTTGATGGTTTTTAGTATCAGTCTGTTTTGTAGTAAGGTATGTTGGTTGTCATTGAAGAAATAATGGATTTGAGCCTTTTTTATGGATCCTCTTTGTAGGAGTTCAAAATACTTGGTTGTTTATTGTACTATTTAATTCTATGGAAGAACAAGAGACAAGGTTTGTTATTTTGTTGTTAAAAAATTATTTTTCTTTTATTTAAATTTTAAAAGATGCATACCAATTATAAAGTATGAAAAATAAGGATTATGGAAAGTTCTAAATTTCCTTAGATCCATCATAAAAATAAAATTTGGATTTTTTATAGTTTTGAAAATTGTCATTTTCAAAGCATTTACAAATTCAAAAGATTTCCATTTTAACATATAATCATTGATTGAGATATTAAAGAAATCATTATCAAGAAAATTGTAAACATGTTTAATTTGAAATGAAAACGATGTTTTAAACTATAATGCCCCGTTTTGATTTAGATTACTAAACTACATATTGACCTATATTGTATCTCTTTACTTATTATATGTTAACCTCACCTAGACTAAAAATACTAGATCTATGCGTACATTGTGGACCTAGTGATGTAAGGAACTTGTATATAAGATTTATTGACCGTGTTGCAAATGAAGAAAGTAGTATCATGTCTTTCTAGCATGCTAAATATCACACACACACATGTGGTATGTGAACACCAATTTATATTATCTATGGCAATGAAACATTGAGTAGCACGCACAAGGAAAATACAGTGGCTTATTTACATTTCTCATTAGTTAATAACATGATAATCACAATTAAAATATTATAAGGTTATGCAAGATCTTGTATTTGGTAACTAACCCACATGTTAAATGAACCAAAAGATGGTAAAATAATTATGATACCGAGGAGACACGGATGGTGTGGATTTTTAAATATTAATTGTATGAGAGTAAATAACTTAATTCATAGTATTAATAGTTTGGAATACATTTCTATGATGTGTGCGAAAGTGTGAAGCATAGCTGTCCAAACAGGCTATTCAATGGAATAACTCTTAGAATATGTATAATGAAACAGTAAGACAACATAGGGTGTTGAACCTTGTTCTATTAGGAAGGGTGGAAGTATTACCCATTGTGTATCCTTTGAAACTTGGGGTTGTGGGATGGTAGTGTTGAGCCACACTTCTCAAGTTGTGTGATGATGACTACTAGTTGCCTGTTGGGGAATCTTGGTTGATATAATCCTCTTTCCTATGTGTAGCATGTTGTCTATCCACCCTCTCCTTTTTCCGTAAGATACAACTAAAAAGAGGATAGGATAAATTAAATTCAGGGAAGATGAAGAATACCCAATAGCATACTTCGATGGAGCAAGCATGGCTTCTAGATGATTATGTAGAGATGGAGGCCTAATTTCTCTGTTTGAGATCGAAAACAATAACTTTTAAAGAGGGGATGGGCAATGGAAGAAACAATTATGTAGATATTTTAGCACTAAGGCTCACTCTAAAATTAGCACTTAACAAAGGCATAAATAAACTGAAAGTTTTTGGGGACTCTCTATTAGTAATGATCAATTAGATGAAGAAGGAAAGTATTTGTCAAAACATGTATCTTACAACTATTGTGGAGAATATAGAAGCCCAATGGATACTTTTGAAGAGATCTCTATTGCTCATACCTTCAGAGAACACAACATAGAACAGATGAACTATCAAAAGAAGGCCTTTCAATTTAGAAAGTGCATCGGATCATAAACCAAAATGGTACATCAATTCAAGGAAAGTTTTGAATTTATATATTTTGTGAGTTTTTTTTGTGTCGAAAGAATAGAATTATAAAAAATCAATGAATGCAAAGAATGAAGGATTCTCAATTTGTAACCTGAAAGGTTACTCGAGAAGAAACGGTAAGCCCTGACTGAAAATCCTAAAAGCATCCAAACTATATAATATTTCCTTACGGAATATATTATGATGTTTTTTCTTGGGTAAACATTTCATTAGGGATATAATTTGCATTACTCTATAACAACACAAAGGACACACTAGTTTACTAGTGTTAGTTAATATTTTTTAAAAGTTTGATTAACATTTGAAGAAAGTCTAAATTTAATATAACTATGAATATGGTTATAAACCTTAAATTAAAATTAATTTTGGTCTTTAAAATGTTAAGAAAATTATGGAACTATTATATTGGGAATTTTATTTTTATAGAAAAAAATTAATATATAATTTTTCAATATATTAATTCAAAAAATTAATAACTAAAAACTTATTTTTTTAAAATAACTATAAATAATATAAAAATTCAAAAAAATTATAAAATAATTATAAAATTCATGTCAATAGAACCAATAAAAAAACAATATGCCCTCTGTTGGGTATACACACTTAGTTTTTTTGCATGATAACCCATTAGAATTCAAGAATTCAAACATTTGCAAATAATTCTTAAAAACTAAATAAATTTAGAGTTGCACACATAAAAATAAACACATTACAATGGTCTGTAATTAATTAATGATATTCTTTAGTCTTCTTAATTTTGAATTTAAATACAACATGTTATTACAAGTGATTTTCTTACTGATATATCTCCATCTTTGAAAAGGTTTTATGTTTTGCACTTCCTAGAGGTCTTTTGAGGATTGAGGTATAAGTCTTTATTGTTATTTTCAACGCTCAACCTAAAGATATAATTTACGACTCAAACATATACAAATTAAGTATGTCAAATCAATACTAAACCTAAGGTGAGTCTTGACGCATGTTAAACCAACATGAATCTTAGGAGTCTTGACGCACGTTAAACCAACATGAAATCAAATGAACGTCCAATTAGTGTCATAATTTACTGTCAACACATGTATGAGATTCATTAAATCAAATGCAGCGAAGAGAGCAAGACCGTTGTTAAAGTTTTTGAATTGATTATATTATATATATTTGTAAAGTGATAAAGTTAAAATTCAATAAATCAAAGATAACACTGGATCATAACAATCATATCCTTATTTTCATTCATTCTTCAATCACATTTTATTACTATGTATCTAAAATCTTTATAACTTATAACAATCATATCCTTATTTTCATTCTTCAATCACTTTTTATTACTATGTATCTAAAATCTTTATAACTTAACTGGACGTTATTAGGGAAAACGTGTTTTGGTTTGAAGGATTTATAAACTATTCTACCATTGTGATTGTTCTTGAGGATCTATAATGAAGGTATTATTCTTAAGATAAACTATGACGTTGGGATAATGAAACGTTTTTATTATTCCGGTTTAGTTTATTATTCTTAAGATAAACTATGAAGTTGGGTGACACAAGTTCCCTAACCTCTCTCAAGGTTGAGAAGAAGATCGTGAGAGGCGATGGCGAGTATTGGGTTTGGCCACCATCTTGCCGGGTTCTCTTAGTAGTTTTTGCTCCCCTTTGTCTCTATCACTAGTGAAACCATGGTTGGTTTCAGCTTTGATTCTCCTTCCTGTGTTTTCTCAAACGGGTGACTTCTTATGGTTCCTTTATACCCGTTCTCTTTAGGTTTGTTTCGCATAGGGGCGAACGTGGGTTGTTCTTCCTTCAGGGTGGAAAAGGTCTCTAGGCTTGGTCCTCTCGGCTAAGCTTTGTGCCTTCCTTACTTTCTCGAGGCTATTATTGTTCCTGCACTCCACCTCTGCTCTGTCTCGGTTTCTAGTTGTCGAGATAGGGTTGGGTTTTCTGCTTCTTTATCCCTTCTTTGTCTGCAAACCAGCCACTGGAGTCCCTCGTCCTCTGCAGAGGACTAGTACTAACCAGTGATATTAAAAAGTGGGAATTTTTGTTTGGGTACTAGTTGGTTTATGTAGGTTTAAGCAGGGTTTCGGGTTGAGTTTATTTTTCTTGTGCTTGGTTGATGGTTTGTATGCATTCCTATGTCGTTTGTTTAGGATGTCACCTTTTGGAGCACCCACAATTTCGGGGTTGACCTTGTTTATTGTCTCCATCTGGGCTTTTCATGATGCATGTTCCCTTTACATAGGGTTTCTCAGTCCTGTTTACTTCGAGTGCTGTGGAGTTGACCCGCTCTTTCCGGGGCTCCAGACATCATCTTTCCCGTCGGTATTGTTCAGTTTCTCCTTCTCCTCGCTTCTTTTGAGCTTTGTAATTTCTTCATTTCTCCTATGGTTTTTTATTTGGGCCTCTCAAGGTTGTCTCTTTCTCCTTTTCTGGAGCACAAACCCTAGGGTTTGGTCAGACTTAACCCCGTTCTACTGAGGCCTTTGACTTCTGGCTTCTTGGGCGTATTGTCGAGGAACGTCCTTCACACCTACTCATGTCGAGTTTTATACATGGGGTTTCTCTCCCTTGTGTGGTCGACCCTCAACCTGACCCCAATCACTCCCGAAGAAGACAGAAAGCCAAAGCACATAAAGTGCTTGAGCAGAAACTCAGGTATGTTTTGGGCCATGATATTTTTATGGAGCGTGTGGAGGCTCTTTGCTCTCGGCCTCTTTTGGGCAGACTTTAGTACTGTCAGCTGGGGAAGAAGGATTGGATTGCTTGGGCAAATGAAAATTGGAAGCCGATCCTATCTTACGTGCCCACCATCAGTATGCTCGCTAGGGGCTGGATTGTCTTCGTTTTCCTGGAGGATGCAGATGCCATGGCTGTGTTGAATTCACTATGGAGGATTGGGGAGGGTTCTTTGGTTCTAATCCATTGGCATGCACATTTTGACTCTTTATGGGAGCGTATTAAGAAGCGGTACTTATGGGTCTTGCTGCCTTCACTACCTTTCCCTATGTGGAGTCGTAGCCTATTTAAAGGCATTGCCAACAATATTGGTTGGTTCGTTATAGTGGAGGAGGATTTTGTGCTCACTTACAACAAGAGGATGGAGAAAATATTAGTGGAAATGGACATATATGAAGGTCTCTCAGCGGAAGTGGAGATACTTTTCCAGGAATGCTTGTTCTCTCAGCGGTTGGATTATCTCAACATTCCTTTTCGATGTAGTCAATGTAGGGATGTGGGTCATTTGAGAATACAGTGTATGCTTCTGCTTCAGGGTGTGGTTAGCTCGAGCCAAAAACCCTCTCCACCAGTGAGGCGACCTACTTCTTCATGCTAGAGGACAACTTCTCATAGCCCCCTCGCAACAAAGCGTGCTCCTGCGTCTAAAGGTATTTATTCTAATGCCTGCTCTCTTTTTAAGGATGCTTTAGATTAGGACATACCTTTTTTGGACTCTCTGGAGAATGGTGCCTCGCTCTCTACCACTCCTATGGGGCCTGCACCTGCTGTGCCTGTTGCAGCTCCATTGTCGAGTCCCTTCCCTGCCTGTACTATTGATTCACCTCTCCTTCAACCCTCCTCACCACCATTTCTTGATACTGCTCCTTCTTCCTCTACTGAACCGACTTCTCTTTTTACAAACTCTGATTTTCTCCCTCTGGTAGGTTCGGGTCCTCCATTCAGCACCTCCCCTCCACACAGTCCTATACAATCTCCCTCTTTTTCCAATCCCTCTCTGCAAAAAACACTGGAGATTTTATCTGTGAAAATCCCTCTTTCACCCTCCGTCTTACCATTGGACTCCATACGTTTTGAAAACGTTACCATCAGAAATAAGAAAAAAGTACCTCAGTTAAATTCGGGCTTGACCTCTAGCTCCATTGCATATACTCCTCTATCCATAGGGTTAAAAAATGCGGCGAGGCATCCGTTGGTTACCTCCTCTCGATCCCTTAGAGTGCAGTCACCCAATTCCAGTGTTTGGTGATGAAAATCCTCACTTTAAATGTTCGGGGCCTTAGGGGCTTGGCTAAACAAAAGATCCTCCACCGTCTTTTTGTCTCTGCTACACCTGATATCATCCTCTTCCAGGAAACTATGAACAACTCATACCCTTCTCTGTTAGCATTCTCTAAACTCTGTCATAGATGGGGATTTTGTTCTATTAGCTCAAAGGGTCTCTTCGGAGGTCTTATCTCGGGATGGAATCCCCTTAAAGTTAGATGCAAAGCCTATCATACTTTGGTGGGCATACTTCTCGAAGCTCATTTCAAGGGTTCTCATATACCCCTCTCCATTATCAATTGTTATGGCCCTTACTTGCATCGTGATGATTTTTTGAATAAAGCTGCAAGGGGTGGCCTCCTCGCTCTCCCAAATATTATTCTCGCAGGGGATTTAAATCTCACTTTGAATGCTTCTGAAGTCTGGGGTAGCAAAGCTCATATTGATCCTCTTGGACACTTCTTCACTCAAATTTTCTCTAATTTTAATCTGGTGGATGTTACTACACCTTATGTTGGGCCTACTTGGCGTAATGGGAGGTCAAGGAAGGAGGGAATACGCAAAAGACTGGACCATTATTTCTTTCCTTGAATCTTATTGATCTCCTCCCAAGACATAGAGTTTGGTATTTACCTTCTGTAATCTCATATCACTACCCTTTCCTCTTGGAATGGAAGGAAGAGCATGTCTCCTCTTACCTCCCTTTCAAGTTTAATCACTCATGGCTGTCTGATGACGCTTTTGTCAACTTGGTAAGAGATGAATGCCCCACTTTGGCTCAAGGAGACCATTTACCTGCTATGGAGGGCCTTTCAAAGAAGCTTCGCTTCTTAAAAAGAAAAGTAAAAAGTTGGACATATGAGAAGACCCTGGCAATGAAGGAGAAGATTATGCACATTGAAGAAGAAATCTAGAATCTTCTGGGATTGTCGGGTACTGGTTTACTTAGTACTCATGAAAATATCAGGCTCTCAGCTTTGAAAGAGGAGTTAAATTTTTTGTTGGATCATGAGATCCGATCTACCAAGTTACAAAGTAGATTGACCTGGGCTTCTCTAGGGGATGCCAATACTAAGTTTTTCCACTCGGTTGCATCAGCTCGTAAGAATCAAAATGCCATCTGGGGCCTTCACGATGATAGGAGGATTTTGATAGAGGATGACAAAGGATGAAAAGCTATGGGTGTCTGGTATTTCTCGAATATTTTCAAAGATGATGGTCTAACAAACATTGAAGCGCAATGGAAGGTGATTCAATTATTTCTCTCTTTCTTACAACATCAAGAGGACTTGGAGAGCTTCACTAGACAGATCTCTATGGAGGAATTAGAGCTGGCTTTAAAGTCTTTTAAGAAGGACAAATCTTCGGGTCTTGATGAATGGCTAGTATATTTTTTCTTGGCTTTCCATGACCTTCTAGGGAGTGATCTTCTAAGGTTGGTTAAATCCTCCAAATTGGAAGGTATAGTTTTACCCTCTCTGAACTCTACTTTCATTGCACTCATCCCTAAGAAAGAGAAACCCCTTACCTTTGCGGACTTTAGACCCATCTCTCTTTGTAATCTTGTTTATAAGCTTATCTCAAAAATTGTTGCTTTACGCCTGAAGCCCTATTTGGACAAGTTCATCTTCCCTCAACAATTTGGTTTCTTGAAAAACAGACAAATTGCAGAGCCTATAGACATTACTCAAGAAGTTTTACACTCTGTCAAGACCAAAAACAAATGTGCTCTTATACTCAAGCTGGATCTGTCAACAGCATTTGAAAGGGTGAACTGGTCTTATTTAAGACTCATCCTTCTACAAATAGGTGTCCCCCTGATGGGTTTTAACTGGATAATGGGCTGTTTAACTTCTGCAAATTTTGCTCTGCTTGTCAATGGCACCCCATCCAGTTTCTTCACGGCCTCTAGGGGTATTAGACAGGGCTACCCATTGTCCCCCTTAATGTTTATACTTGTCATAGAGGGGCTCAGTCTCTTAATAAAGGATGCTCAAAACAATGGCAAGATCATGGGCATAAATATTTCTTTCCAGCTCTCTTTTACCCACTTGTTGTTTGTTGATGATGTGATTCTATTTGGTACTGGCACTTTCAAGGAGTCAGTAGACTTCAAAGTTATCTTGGATACTTTCTGCGCTGCTTCAGGTATGAGTATACATATGGACAAATCTTGTTTTTTGTTCAACAATGTGGATGAGGGGTTATTGAACAGAATCTCTAGTTCTCTATCATTTAAATATTATCACATCTCCTTGGGTTTTAAATACCTAGTATTTTTCATTAAGCCCCTTGGATACAGGGTGAAAGATTGGCACTAGCTTATAAAAAATTTTGAAAGAAGAATCTAGCACTGGACTCTCCGTTTGTTGTCCCTGGGGGGTATACTCATCTTAATTAAAGCGGTTCTCTCAATATTACCGGTGTATTGGATGCCTCTGATCCCTATCCCCATCTCGATTTTGGACAAGCTCAGGTCACTGATATTTTATTTTTCATGGGGATCATCAACAATTAAGAGGAAATATCACTTAGTGGATTGGCAGTCCCTTTCAAAAATGACCTCTTTGGGTGGCTGGGGCATCAAACATCTAGGCTGGTTGAGCCTCTCTTTACGTTTGAAGAGTTTTTGGGTGGCACTTAATGGGAATGGGATCTGGCACAAATTACTATCTATGAAATATCTCAAAAATCTCTCTATGGTATCCTGGTTACGTAGGAAGGCTTTCGCTGTAAACAGTGTCTCCGTGATCTGGAAAGGTTTTCTGCATACTTTTTCCTAGGTTGGATGTGGACTTACCTGGCAAGTAGGGAATGGAGAATATATTCGTGTTGGTATTGATCCGATTATGGGCATTGAAGCACTTTTGGTCCTTCCTCAGGATCTTCATGATTATCTGGAGGATTATGGCATTGTCACTTTGGCACATGCTCGCAACTTCACTCCTGGGGTAAAGAGTTACTGGTTTACGGCTGAAGATCTAGAAATGGGGGGAGAATGGGGGCACTTGTGGAACAAATTTATCACCAGACTTGAATATGGTAGAATCATACCAACTTATCAGAAAGACTCTCTAATCTAGTCATATAATAGGTATGTTCGTGACACTTCTGTAGCTATGGGGTATGATCTCATTGCTCACCACTATCTTGAACCCTCCTTGGAACATTCAAAATTTCTGGACATACTTTGGAATTTCAACATACCTGCTAAGATCCGGTGTTTTATTTGGTTAGTGGTTATGAACTGATTACTAACATGGGATAATATTCAAAGGAGAGGTTGGCAGGGTCCCGATATCTGTACACTTTGTAGGCTGAATGAAGACTCAGTACAACATTTGTTCTTAGAATGCACTATTTCAAATAGGGTTTTCTTGTTTTTTTGAGAGCAGTTGGGCCTGTCTTACTTTAAAAATTGTGCTGTCAGGACTTTCCTTGAACTTCGGTACAAGAACTCATTGGCTCACTCTGCCAGCAGCTATATGCCCCTCTTCATTTTCTGGAGCTTGTGGAAAATGAGAAACAGTTGCTTATTTCAAAAAAATTTGCTATCTTTTTCAGATATCATTCATCAGGTGGAAGCTCTCAGGTTACTTTATCCTATTCCGAAAGAAAAGCACAAGATTATAATTATTGGTTCCAGTCCTCCTATTTCTTATCCTTATGGTTTTTTTGACGGGGCAACTACTGACGACTTTGGAGGAGCAGGCTTTGTGCTGCACCTTAGTGACTCTCATTTCCTTGTTTTCTCACTTGGTTGTGGAAAAAGAACAAATACAAGAGTTGAACTTCTTGCTCTATGGGCTCTTCTCGCCGTGTCTAAGATTTTAGGGATCCCTCTACAAACCGTCTATGGTGACTCTCTAGTTATAATCAATTGGGCCAATACATTATCATCTTTGGACTCTCCCAGTCTAAAACATTGGTGTGAGGATATCATATCCCTAATTCAAATATTCTCTCCTTTGACTCTCAATCATATATATCGTGAGCATAATCAGTAGGCTGATATTCTCTCAAAGAATGCTCTTGTGTTGGATCCTGGTTTTGGGAACTTCTCAGAATTTATGGATAGTATGATCTCTGATCATGGAAATTTTCAGATTTTTTAAGCTATGTGTCGGGACTCGGTCCCTTTACTTTTTTGGCACAAGTTCTGTTTTATCTTGAAATATTGGATCTTGAGCTATCTCGGATGCGACTATCAGCCTTCTGATCATGCTTAGTGATTTTTAAGATTGATTGTCAAATCCCTTTGTCTTAGAGATCAAAACTTCGCTGAAATTGTCTTATGGTTTTTTGCAAAGAGGTTGGTTCCTTCTGGGATCATTGAATAGTCTTTTGGTAATTTGCTGAGAATCTGGTTCTTTATGTACTTCCTTCTCATGTCTCATGTCAGCATGATAAAAGCGAAGAACTTATGGTGAGTAGAGGGATCCCCTTTCACTTACTCCCAGGTTAGAGGCCTGTAGAAGGGTTGTCATGTATATGATGTCCTTTGATTCTCTTTGAATAACAAGGTCTGACATTTTTCCTGTTGAAAAGAAAAAACTATGAAGTTGGGAGGTTGAGACTTTTTTTTATGATTGGTGTTTTTAGCATTTTTTTAATTTTAATAATAGTTTTTTTTAAATGTTAGTGTGTAATCTAAATATTCTAAGATTTTAATATTGTTAATTTATTTAAAAATTTCTAAAAACATTATTTAAAATTACTAAAAAAAATTTAAGAATCAAATATATTAGCTATAAAAATTGTAGATTAATTTAAGTGTAATAAGGTTATTCGAGGGTGTTAAACCTTTTTATAGATTAAAAAAAAACAATTTCAATTCTTCCAAATTTTAATATTAAAAAAGAAACTATTACCAATTTTTTTTACTCAATTATTCTCAAAACCCAGGTGAATGTCTAAAACCTAGAATAAATTTTATTGTAGTTGGAGTTGCTCTTCTAACATTGTTATTATCCCTTCTGAAGAAATAAAGAATATACTTTTCAATTGCAAGTCAAAGTGCTTTGACTTTTATTAATTCAATTTCATGTTATAATTTTTTTTATAAAGTTTTCCATGTTTTCAAAAGTCAAATTATTAAATTGATTATTTGAAAATTAAAAATCAATTTCATTTTTTTTAAATTTCACTAATTTTATTTTTTTATTAATAAAATTATTTATTGATGTGGCATACATGTATTGTTTCCTTTATCTAGTATGGAGAATATAGAAAATCTCTACCATAATTTTGTTGTTGATGATGATGATGATTAACCTCTAGTGAGACCATTAAAAAGTTCTCTATTGAAGTCTCCACTAAAACAAGCAATAGTAAAACCAACCCTTAGTATGATCAAGAGTGTAAGATGTGAGAAAAGAAACTAAGCAAGATACTACAGATTCGATAAAAATGGACAAGATAAATCAATCTACAAAGCCTTAATTAAAATAAAAAAGTGAATTCTCTATGTAAAAGGAAGAAAAATCTCCTACATCTCTCCAAGGTGGCTCCTAAGAAATTCTAAAGGCAAATTCCAACTCGCAAAACGAAAGAAGAAAATAAAATTGCTTTAAAAGATTAGAATTCCTATCTTAAAAAGATTTATGAATCCTTGGATATCGTAGGTAACATTCAAACCCTTCTTACACCGAAATAAGTTTTCTCGTTAGAAGACATAGATTTTTGGTTTAAGCGGTTAGAAAATGGAAAAGCCAAAGACATTGAAGGCTACCAAGTAGAAATCTTAAAAATTGAAGGGTTTGTCATCATCCCGCACATCCACAAACTCTTTAATCTTGTGGTCAAGAAAAGGTTTCCTACACTTTGGAATCAAAGCCTCATTAATCCTATTTTCAAAAGGGGTGATAAAAATGACCCCTCTAATTATCGAACTATTATGATTAAACCTCCCTTATCCAAGGGTCAATGCAAGAAGATGAGAGACCTTCTAGACACAATCCTAGTTTTCAAAAACACGATCATATTACTAAAAAATACAACGCGTTTCAGCTACATAGCACTTGCTATGGTTCAACTCAAGCCTGACATGTCATGGGACATGTAGGATAGGAAACCATATCGCGTACGCGTTATATAACTACAAAACGTGTATGCGATATGTAGTTATAAAACACACATGGGATTTGTAAAACTAAAATTAATTTATATAGATAGTCCAAAAACCCATGGTCTATTCTACCCATCGGGAACATGAAACTAACAGTGAATTAGAGCGTTTTGGAGTGAATTGGGTGCCTTGGATTGTTGGAGGAGCTGATTTAGTAGGAGGGGAGGAAAATCCACCATTGAATTATCATCTAATCAGGTAATTCAATCACCCATAGCATTATTTTTTGTCAATTCTAAACCTAGAATATTGTTTTTTAATAGTGTAAAACAACCAAATTTTGTATTATTTAGAAAATTGGAAATAACTGAGTCACTAATTAAATTCGCATCTCCCTTGACCAAGATGAGTGAATAATTACAATGAATTCATTTTCAAGAACTCAAAAATTCCTAATGCAACTAAAAATTGAAAAATTTAGAACTTATCCCTTTATACAATGTATCCATCTGCCTGAAACCCAAATTTCCAACCCCCAAAGAAAATTTCCCCATGATACTAATTGAATAAGTTTCCTCGGAAATGGCCATAACAAGATGAAATGCATGTGCACAAGCATGAATAGAAAAAATACATAAAAAATTAGTAAATTGGTTTCTGAAAATTTCATGACAAGTGTATGTAGTTATACATTGCCTCTTAGTTAAGCACCCTCAACTAAATGCCAAGACACATTAACAAAGTGCCTCTCGGTCCTGTACTTTGAAACATAAAACAATGTATTATATAAAATCAACAATATATATATAAACACAGAGTTAAAACTAGTAACTATGACTAGTTTTATTCCTTCCTCCAATAAGTTTAACAGCCACCACCATTTTTCCACTAAAATATTTGCACTTCTTGTTCTGTAGATATGACTTACCCTCCATGCCCCTGGACTTATCATAATGACAAAAAAAGTTAAAATATACAAACCTTCTCATTGTGATATCAAATTACAAGTCAACACGTCCTAACACCCCCATACAACCCCGGTATTCATCGAGGGACTAGTCCTAATTAATTAAAGGTCATCACCTAAACTAAATAGAACTTTAATTATGCTTCTTTTATCCTATAAACATAATAAAGAAAATTAGAAACATGTGAGACCCTAGGTCTCCCTAAGATCTCTTGACCTAGCAAAGACATAAGTAACTTTACTCAAACAGTCTATGCCCCTACATCACTAGGTTTATTAACCATTTTTTAAAATAGCAAAAAAAATGGGTAATATATTTCTACATGTTGATTCTGTAAGCTCGTCTACAACTAATTGTAGTCCAGTCCACAAATTCTCCATTTTTCCATGTAAGTTTTGGTTGGTTTCCATGTTTATACAACAATGGAAATGGTGAACACCCATGAACTACCTAAAGTGCATCGTGAGAGTGTTCCCAACCATGATCGAGTAAAGTATATTTAGAGGATATGGTGGTAGCCCTATATCACCCCTTTTCTTGCCTCACATGTCCTAATAGTCCCTTTCCCCTTTCTTTTACATATCCAAGGGACGTAAAGGCCAAAACATGTCAAAATAGAACTCCTAAATTCAAAGAAGTTTAAACCCAAGTGTGCATGGAAAGGTCACCAATGAGGGTTAAGAAGTGCCTTAAATTCTAGAAAGAAGTTGAATGAAACTTACTATTTAATTGTTAAATGTTTAATTTTAAGTTTTAAATGTATGTAAGTGAATGCCATTAAATTTCTTACTTGAATTTGATTTAATTTACATTTTCAATTTTGAAGAGACGTCATTATATACCATGTATATGTTTCTAATTATTTTCTTATTGATGTTTTTATTATAGTTGCGGCTATGGACACAAATGCTGAAATACTGATTGAGCTTTTCCACTTGAGAGGACTTAGTACTGCTTTTAGTGGTGGTGATAGGATTCGTCATTCACTTGCATCCACTTTGGATGCAATTGTTGAGACTATTTCATTGTCAAGCAACATAGTATATGATATTACATCATATAGAAAAAGAAAAAGACAAGAGTATGCTGATGGGATTGACTACAGTGCAATAAAAAAGTTTAAAATTACCAAAGAGCATATATTTTCATTGTGTAGGGACCCTCACACGGGGGAAATCCCAAATGAAAATAGGCCTCATATCTCTTTTGAGTGGTGCACATTTCATCCATTTGTTGATAACTGGATGGACATATGGTATATGGTTTTTGATATGCCACCACATAACAACAGGGAAATCCCCTTGTATTTCCTTCAGAATATTTATGCAGAGTTCGTGTTGGGTAAACACGTAAACTATTTTTATATATTGCAGTTTTAGGGGATCATTGGGGGGATGCCCAAAAATCAACCCAATGCCAGCCTTCAAGACCTTGATCGCCCTATCGCTGCACCTCGCAGGCAGTTTCCTAGGCCAGATGTCCGACCTATACATTGTGTTATTCCATAGACACATGATGAATATTTGAGTTTGGCACATGCAGTTGTTCATCATAGCACTATGGTTCAGCATATGGGTGAGGAAGGGACATTTGTCCCTGGTGTGGTGCATACACCAATTCATCACGATGCAGGACCATCTTCTAGTGTAGTGGTGCAGTACCCCCATCTAGTGCAGGACCATCTACTAGTGCAGCACCATCAGCACATCCCCATCCTAATTTTGAGCCTTACGAGTGCACATCATGTGGTTGTCCCTGCTATGGTATTTTCTTAGATGTTGTCTTTAGTGGGTTTTTGAGTGATGTATGTATATGGTTAATTCTAATAAATTCTTCATTTATTTTCCTCTTTGTACACATATGTATAGTTTGAGCTAATATATTAATTTTTTGAACTTGCATTTGATGCTTTATGCCGGCAGCAACACCCGAGAGTTCCATGTTCCACACTCTACAAAGGGGCATGACATTCCATCCACTGATCCCTTGGTTGGTGGAGAGATTCATATAGCACCCATTGCTGTATCTCACACCGAGGTAAACATTTTAAATTTTCAGTTTTTTAATACTTGTTAATTTGTTAATTTCCACATACTTTACATGTTAGTTCACTAATACAATCTATGGTCTAATATTTACAATTATTAAACTTGCATATGCCAGATCCTTCACGGGGGAAAGCAGTGATGGAGGTAGAATCCATGGTTGTATCGACCGAGGAAACATCTGGGCACAACATTCCATCCACTGATCCATTGGTTGGTGGAGAGATTCATATAGCACCCATTGTCGTATCTCACACCGAGTTAAACATCTTAAAAATGTCATTTTTTTAATACTTGTTAATTTGTTAATTTACACATACTATACATGTTAGTTCATTAATTCTATCTACAATGTAATATTTGCAATTATTAAACTTGCAGATGCTAGATCCTTCACGGAGGAAAGTAGTGATGGAGGTAGAATCCATGGTCGTATCAACCGAGGAAACATCTGGGCATGCCATTCCATCCATTGATCCCTTGGTTGGTGGAGAGATTCATATAGAACCCATTGTCGTATCTCACACTGAGTTAAACATTTTAAAAATGTCATTTTTTAAAGACATGTATGTTCCTTGAATCATGCATTTCTAACTACATGAACTCTTGTTGACTATAGGCACCAACTGAAACACCTAGACCATTTCCTGGAGTTGTATCTCCTCATAGGCCATAAGTGAACAAGGGTCATGTGTATATGAGGCAACGTACTCCTAGCAAGAGTCTAGTTGTCCATGACCATGGAGCTACTAATACCATGGTAATGTATATCCTTCGATGATATTTCTTGGTTAACTTGAAATCTAGTGCATAAAATGTTTTGTTAATGTTTGATTTTCATGTTTACTGCATCAGGAGCTAGATTTTACTATTGAAAACCTCACAGGGATGGTTGACGCAGCAGTCAGTGTTGCATCTACAATGGAAACAAGTCACACAGCGGCACAACTATTTCAACATGATTGTTACATAGTTTATTATTGTTGGTGTGTGCTTATTCATGCATGTCTAACTATTTCAACATTTGGTGATTGTAGCCACTAGCAACAGGAGTTATTGATGCAGCAGTGAATGTGGCATATGCAATAACAACAAGCCACACAGAGGTACAACTATTTGAACATGATCTAGACATAGTCTGTTATTGTTGTCTATTGTTTATTCATGCACATGTCTAACTATTTCAACATTTGGTGATTGTAGCCACCACACCACTAGAAGCAACAGTTCCTAACCCCTTTGGTTCGACCATGGATGTGACCATCCTTGATGTTCAACCAACAGCTCCATCTGCTACACAAGGAACACAATCCCCTTTTTCAGAGACTCTCGTTGAGGTGAGATGTCCATTAATGACCAATTGTTTCATGCAATGTCCATGAACATGTTGATAATTGTTGAGTTAATTTAGATATGGTATTTTATTGAGCTAATGTATTAGTACATAACTAGTTGAATTTAAGAATTGATATTTAATTTGCAGGATCCAGAGACGCAAACTGGTCCTAGAGTTGTGCCTAGAGGATCAACATTGGCAAAGAACAAGAGGAAGCTTGAGTTTTGATGTGTCTTATGGGATATGTACATTTCGATACATGTACATGTGGCTTGGATAGTTTTGGAAACATGTACTTTTGGAGACGTGTACATTGACATTTCACTTACATGTACATGTGGCTTGGATAGTCTTGGATAGTTGTGGAGACATGTACTTCTAGTTAATTTTGGATATATATGTACTTCTGGATACTTTGGGATATATATGTACTTTTTGAGACATGTACATTGACATTTTAGTTATAAATGAATGATACATTTCACTTTGAATTTATTCTTTGGTTTCCACATGTTCTTGTGTCAATATATTGCATTGATTTATGTCGATTATCTATTACTTGTGAATGCACTATGTCAAAAGAACAAACTATTATATTTAAAGGTTTCAATGAGCTCACTACATGCACACTAATTGGATATCTAATTAGAAATTGTGATTTTGGATGATCATTACAATAAAATTCAAAGTTCTTGCTCGTGTAATTTAATAAATATAAGTGCAATATAATGTATCTCAAGGTTTCAATGAACTCACTACATGCACACCAATTGGATATATCTAATTAAAAATTGTGAGTTTCGATGATTAAATTACAAGTTAAGTCAATGCTAAAGTGTAATTCAATAAAACTAAGTGCAATACATGCTTCACATTTCATTAACGACCAACAACACTATTCAACAAACCTCATGCACCCAATGAATAATCACTCAGCCTTAAAGGAACTACAATAGAATCCAAATACCAAGAACCAACTTCGTGAATAAACATGATTTGAAGCATAAGTCCACCGGATTTGAAAAAGTTGACTTGGACATTAGATTGATTCTAAACTTAGTTGTGACAGCAAGATAATATTAGGGTTATGATTAGGGTTTCCCTGGTAGGGTTATGGTTATGGGACATGCATGTTAAATAGTAAACCCTAGTTAGGGCTATGGTTTTCCAAGTTTGTCCCTCATTGGCGTGAAATGCATTGTCCAATTTTGTCCCTCGTTGGCATGAAATGCATTTTCCCCTACTGATTGAAACCCTAGTTTTAGAAACCACCATATAAGGAGGTCACCAGGAAATAGATAGGCAGAAGAGGGCCCCCCTAGCTAAAATCTGATGTCACGAATCAAACAAAATTGACGGTTCCTCGATCAGAGGCCCGATCATCAATCTATGGCAAGTTGTAGGTCACCTCTAGATATCGTTCATGGACACTTAGTGGACTTGTGCCCGATGCGCAAAAAACCTCACGGAGCCGCAATTTTGAATTTTGTCAACTCTTGCTAGCATGTTTGGGCATGGGAAATATGGCAATGCCAAATGCATCCCCATCATCTATGGATTTCCAAGTTTAGACCTAGTTGGCGTGAATGCATTGTCCCCTACTAAGCAAAACCCTAGTTCCAGAAACCGCCGTATACTGAGTTCATCGGGCAATGGACAGGTGAGAGCGAGCCCCCCCTAACTAAAATCCCATGTCACAAATCCAATAGAATCGATGGTTCATCGATCAGATTCCCGAGCATCGATCTATGGCGAGTTGTAGGTCACCTCCAGATACCATTGAGGGACGCTTGGTGGACTTGTACCCGGTGCGCAAAAAAACTAACGAAGTCACAATTTTGAATTTCGTCAACTCCTGCTACCGTGTCTGGGCATGGGAAATATGGAAATGCCAATTGCATCCCACCATTCATGGATTTCCAATTTTGGCTCTCGTTGGCATCAAATGCATTGTCCCCTACTTAGCGAAACCCTAGTTTTAGAAACCACCATATATGGTGGTCGTGAGGCAATGGACAGGTGGGAGAGGGCCCCCCCAGCTAAAATTCCATGTCATGAATCTAAACGAATTGATGGTTCATCGATCAAAATACCAAGCATTGATATATGGTAAGTTGCAGGTCACCTCCAGATACCATTTAGGGACACTTGGTGGACTTGTTCCTTATGCGCAAAAACCCTCACAAAGCTACAATTTTGAATTCTGTCCAATCTTGCTAGTGTGTTTGGGTATGGAAAATATGGCAATGCCAACCACATCCCCACCATCTGTGTCTTTCTAATTTTGGCCCTCGTTGGCATGACTGCATTGTCCCCTACTGAGTGAAACCCTAGTTTAAGAAAACACCATATATGAAGGTCACCGAGAAATGGATAAGTGGGAGAATCCCCCCCTAGCTAAAATACCACATCACAAATACAACGGAATTGAGGGTTCATCGATTGGAGGCCCAAGCATGGATATATGGTGAGTTCCATGTCACCTCCAGATACCATTCATGGACACTTAGTGGACTTGTTCTCGGTGCACAAAAAACGTCATGGAGCCGCAATTTTGAATTTTGTCAAATCATGCTAGCGTGTTTGGGCATGGGAAATATGGAAACACTAACCGTATCCCCACTTTCTGTGGCTTTCCAATTCTGTCCCTCTTTGGTGTGACTGCATTATCCCCTGCTAAGAAAAAACCTAGTTTTAGAAACCACCTTATACAGAGGTCATCAGACAAAGGAAATGTGGGAGAGGGTCCCCCCTAGCTAAAATCCCATGTCACAAATTGAACAGAATAAACGATTCATCGATAGAAGGCCCGAGCATCGAGCTATTGTTAGTTGTAGGTCACCTCCAGACACTGTTTAGGGACACTTAGTGGACTTGTTCCCGATGTGCAAAAAACCTCATGGAGCCACAATTTTTATTTCCCTTAACTCCTTCTAGCATGTTTGGGCATGGGAAATATGGAAACTCCAACTGCATCCCACCATCCATGGCTTTCCAAGTTTGTCCCTCGTTGGCATGAAGTGCATTGTCCCCTACTAAGCGAAACCCTAGTTTTAGAAACCACCATATACAGTGGTCATCGGGAAATTGGAAGGCAACAGATGATACCCACAATCTAAAATCCCATGTCACGAATCCAACAAAATCAACGGTTCGTTGACCGAAGGCCTAAGCATCGATCTATGGCGAGTTGCAGGTCACCTCCAGATACCGTTCAGGGACACTTGCTCGACTTGTGACCAATGCACAAAAAATATGATGGAGCTGCAATGAATTCCATCAACTCTTGCTAGTGTGTTTTGGCATGGGAAATATCACAATGCCAACCGCATCCCCACCATTCGTGGCTTTCCATGTTTGGCCCTCGTTGGCATGACTGTATTATTCCCTACTGAGCGAAACTCTAGTTTCATAAACCAACATATAAAAATGTCACCAAGAAATGGATAGGTGGGAGAGGGACCTCCCTAGCTAAAATCCTATGGAAATTCAACCAGGTGATAGATTAATTTTACTCACAACAATTAACAATTGATCATGCAAAATCACTCACAAAGAGACTGAAAATTGGAGTTGAACACTAAACTGTATTAAATCAGTGTACAATAGTCAACCCTATAATAACATAGGTTGCTGAATAAATAACATATATTAGGGATTCGAATTCATGAGGAGCAATTCGAATCTATCATAAAGCAGGCTTACCAAAAATAATCAAATCCCCCATAGGTGTAAAAAGCTGATCCCAAATCTGTCATGGAGCTCACGAATTGGAAAAATGGATTAGGAAAGCTAAAGAGTGGTGGAATGGCAGCTCATACATGCTTTTTCATGGAGAAAAGAGAGGAGGATGTGTAGGACAAAAAACTAGTCAACCTCACCTAGTCTAGCTTTTCCTTTTTCCTTAAAACACTGAAAAAGAAGGCAATAAAGAAGAAAAAATAGAAGGACACCTAGGAGGCTAGGAATAAATCAGATTTGATTCCTTGGGTCCCATGTGCTACATGAGTCAAATGAGGCAAGTTTGACCACTATGGATAGGTAAAAGACAATTTGCACAAGGTGGGACACATGAACTAGGCTAATAAGATAGAAATAATTAAATTAATGTCTAAATGGGTAAACTATGGGTTGATTATTCTAACACCCCCCCTTAAGCCTAACTTATGAGTAATATATCAGAAAATTATAGGGCCTAGCAACAAGGCTTAGTCACCCTTACATACTGGATGTCCATTTAAACAAGGAAAGAGGCAAAACCAACTTGGGAAATCCTCCCTTAAAGATGGACTGTAAAAAAAAATTGTAGAATCTTGTCTTCACTCATGCTTTCACAGCATGATCAACAATCCCCAGTAGTGATTTGAGATTGCTGAAGGACTTCTCACAAAATTCTTTGGTGAAGATATTAGCTACTTGTTCTGAAGATGAACAGAAGAGTAGGTGAATGGTGCCATCATGCACAAGTTCTCTGATGTAGTGCATATGGATCTCAATGTGTCTGGTTCTATGCATCTGAACTAGATCCTTGCAGATTTGAATGGTACTTTGGTTATCACAGTAGATGGTATTTGAGTACTCTGGTTCGAAGCCACACTCTCCAAGTAAACCCTGCAACCATAAACATTGAGTTGCTGCATTAACAACTCCTCTGTACTCTGCTTCTGTAGATGAGAGTGCAATGGCACTCTGTTTCTTGCTTGACCAGCTGATTGGCCCTTCTGCTAGCATGAACACATATCCTGAAGTGGACTTTCTATCTGTGCTATCACCTTCCCAATCACTGTCAGTAAATCCAATCAACTCAAGATCAGATTTTGCTTTATAGAAGATCCCATGTGTCCTTGTTCCCTGAACAAAGTTAAGGATCCTTTTGGCTGCTTTCCAATGGATCTCTTGAGGCTGATCCATGAATCTAGAAGCCACACTTACTTCATAACAAAGATCAGTTCTATTATGTGTCAAATACAACAAACATCCAATCAATTGCCTATATAGTGTATTGTTTACCATAGGTGAAGAATCAACTTCTTCCAGCTTCACTCCTGAAAGGAAAGGAGTTTTGCTTGCTTTGCAATCCTTCATTCTGAATTTGTTAAGCAAGTCCAAGGCATATTTGTACTTGTGCACCTTGATTCCAGCTTTGGTTTGAGCAATCTCAAGCCCCAAAAATTGACTTAAGAGCCCCAAATCTGTCATGGAGAAGGCTTGGTTCATAGCTCCTTTAAAGGAAGCAATCTTAGCCTGTGAGCTTCATGTAATGAGGAGGTCATCAACATATAACACAATGATCATTAATGAACCATTAACTAACTTCAAATAGACATTTGGATCTGATTTGCACCGAACAAAATTCAGTGATAGCAAGAAGCTATCAATCTTGGCATACCAAGCCCTGGGGGCTTGCTTTAGCCCATACAATGACTTTCTCAACCTGCACACAAGAGAAGGGTTAGTAGAAAAACCTTGAGGGTGCTGTATATATATCTCCTCAGTGAGATCTCCATTCAGGAAGGAACATTTTACATCCATGTGATGTACCTCCCATTGCCTTGAGGCTACAATGGCTAAGGCTAGCCTGATGGAATCCATTTTTGCCATTGGGGAAAAAGTCTCATTCTAATCTATGCCATGAACCTGTGAGTAGCCCTTGGCTACCAATATGGCCTTGTACTTTAGTGGTGAACCATCAGCAGCAAATTTGGTCTTATAGACCCACTTACACTGTACTAGTTTTCTCCCTAAAGGAAACATCCACTAGCTCTCATGTGTTGCTCTTCTGGAGTGAGCTGAACTCCTCCTTCATGGTTGTTTTCCATCTTGGATATCCTGCTAATTATTCATATGTTTTAGGTTTATACTCCACCATCAAATAGCATTTTTCAGCAAACATAGGATCCTTCATGCACAGACCACTCTCAAACTGAGATCTAGTCCTCCTTGGGTCATTGGGATCCCCAGCTAGCTCTCCTGCTGCATGTAGTGTCTTGGCTGCCCATTTTGGCCTTGTAGGGCTGTTAGGGTCTACAATAAAATCATCTCCATTATACAAATCAGAATCAGCATGTTCAACAAACTCTTTACTTACTTCTTAAGGTTCAAGTGGTGAAGAGGCTTCACCAACTTCCACTGCTACAAGGGGTTCTTGTTCAAACTGAACACACCTTTCGATGAAGGCTTTATTTGTGCTCAAATTTATCAACTTGTACCCTTTTGAATCTTCAGAGTATCCAACAAAAATACACTTGGCTTTGGGGCTGCAAAGCCTTCCTCTTCTCTGTTGGAATTCTAGCCCAAGCCTTTGAGCCAAAAATCCTGAAATGGGTCACATCTGGCTTGTTCCCACTCCATGCTTCGAAGGGAGTCATGCCATCAAGATGTTTGTGAGGCACCCTATTCTGGATATAGGCTGAACAGTTGATAGATTCGACCCAATACTTTGGTGGAAAATTTTTGGCCTCCATCATGCATGTTGCCATCTCCTTCAGTGATCTGTTCTTCCTCTCAGCAACACCATTTTGCTGTGGTGTGTAAGGGATAGAATGCTACATATGAATACCTACATCTGCACAATAATTAATAAACTCAGACCTGACATACTCACCACCATTGTCAGATATGAGGGCCTTGAGTTTCCTTCCAGACTGGTTTTCAACCAAATCCTTAAAGACTTTGAATAGGCCAAAAACTTCAGACTTGTGTTTCAGGAAGTGAACCCAGCAATACCTGGAAAAGTCATCAATGAAAGTCAATGCATATTTGGCCTGACTCATGGAAATATGAGGGAATGGGCCAGCAACATCACTGTGGATCAGCTCGAGGGGTGCAGAGGTTCTCTCATGACTAGCTCTCTCAAATGTGTGCTCTGGGTGTTTTCCTAGGATACAACCTTGGCAGACTCCTTTGGAAAATTTTATCTTGGGAAACCCTATGACCATCTCTTTTTCACTAAGATCAGAAAGATATTTTTAGTTTAGGTGGTCAAATATTTCATGCCAAAGATTGTTGGCTTCATTAGCATGAATGAGAAGAGCAGAGGGGTTTGAGTAAGCTAGGAAGTGTGAGAACATGTATACCTTTTGAGCATGATTTGCAACTCCTTTTACAATGACTCTACCACTTGAGATCTCTATGATCTCAACTTCAACGGGGGAGAATATGACCTTCTTAGGAGACCCAGTGTGGGTCATTTGGTACACTGACAGGAGGTTGGAGGCGAGACCAAGCACATACAACACATTGTTGAACTGACCATGATCAAGATCTATCCTTCCTTTATTTTTACTTTCAGTGAGAGAGTCATCTCCCAGTACAATAGATGGTCCTTTCGACATATCCAGTGAGGAGAAGGCATCCTTAGTTGAAACCATGTGTCTTGAAGCTCCAGAATCAATGATAAAACTAAGTGAGCTTGATGTGCTAGCAACTAGAGCATGAACTCTCTCTCTGTCATCTGAACTTGATCCTCCTTCTCTCTTCTTTGAGATTTCTGGAAGGGAGATGCCATTCTTCTCCAGGAGTTGGGTTAGCATGTCTATATATTTTTTCATACAAGATCTTTCAGAGTGATTTCCCTTATTGCAGTATGCGCACTTGTTCATTTCACCTTTGTTTTTCTTCTTCTGGTAGTTCTTCTTGGGACCTTGTTGATCCTCCAGAGACTGTTTCTTGTCTCTCTTTTGCTCAGGTGGCTTTTTAGCTTTATTTTTTCTTTTTAAATCCACCCTCGAATCTCCAGCAATCAAAGCTTGATCTTTGGATGGTTTGATGGTGCCCATCATCACCAGCTTGTCCTGTTCTTATGTGAGAGATTCCATGAAATCTGCAAGGCTAGGCATCTTCCAAGTTCGAGCTATCAGTTTTGTGGCATAGAAGGTCGAAACAAACACTAAATAATTAGGGCCTAGCTTCGAGAGGATGGCCAGTATGAGTTGATCATCTTTCTTTTCGATACCACACTGTTTTAGCTACAAAACTAGTGCTTTGAATTTGGAGAAATATAGCTGCAGGGATTCAAAGCTCGTTGGACTTAGAGAAATCAGCTCATTTTCGATTTGAAGTCCCCTCATCTCATCTGTCTTTCCAAAAATATCAGCAAGCTTCTCCCATAATTCATTCGGTGATGTCAATCCATCGATATGGAAAAGGAGGTCTCTGGAAATACTTAGACACAGGAGGCCATAAACCTCATCCCTCCTGTTGTGCCATTTTATCTTCTCTGCAGCTGCATTGGGATCTGCTTCTGTTGCCATAGTCACCTTGTGGAGGCATTTCACTCTCAACAGTATCTCCATATCTACTTTCCATTCAAATAAATTGAAAGGAGTCAAGATAGTTTTCTGTGATTGATCCATAGCTTAGAAAATCTGTCCCGACTGTCAGTAGAAGGCTCCCAATCACTGATGTCGAACCTGCAAAATAATTTTTGAAGGAGAGAAACAACCTACAATGGCTCTGATACCATGTGGAAATTGAACCAGGTGATATATTAATTTTACTCACAACAATTAACCATTGATCATGCAAAATCACTCACAAAGAGACTGAAAATTGGAGCTGAACACTAAACTATATTAAATCAGTGTACAATAGCCAACCCTGTAATAACATAGGTTGATGAATAAATAACATACATCAAGGATTCGAATGCATGAGGAGCAATTCGAATCTAGCATAAAGCAGGCTTACCAAAAATAAGCAAATCCCCCATAGGTGTAAAAAACTGATCCCAAATCTGTCATGGAGCTCACGAATTGGAAAAATGCTTAGGCAAGCTAAAGAGTGGTGGAATGGCAGCTCATACATGCTTTTTCATGGAGAAAAGAGAGGAGCATGTGTAGGACAAAAAACTAGTCAACCTCACCTAGTCTAGCTTTTCCTTTTGCCTTTAAACACTAAAAAAGAAGGCAATAAAGCAGAAAAAGCAGAAGGGAACCTAAGAGGCCAGGAATAAAGTAGATTTGATTCCTTGGGATTTCCTATGCACTACATGAGTCAAATGAGGCAAGTTTGACCACTATGGATAGGTAAAAGACAACTTGCACAAGGTGGGACACATGAACTAGGCTAATAAGACAGAAATAATTAAATTAATGTCTAAATGCATAAACTATGGGTTGATTAATATAACAAATCCCATGTCACAAATCCAACGGAATCAACGGTTCATCGATCAGATTCCTGATCATCGATCTATGGCGAGTTGAAGGTCACCTCCAGATACCATTCAGGAACACTTAGTGGACTTGTTCCTGGTGCGCAAAAAACTTCATGGAGCCAAAATTTTGAATTTCGTCAACTCCTACTAGTGTGTTTGGGCATGGGAAATATGGAAACACCAACCGCATCCCCACTATTTGTGTCTTTCCAAGTTTGACCCTCGTTGTCGTGACTACATTGTCCCCTACTAGGTGAAACCTTAGTTTCAGAAACCACCGTATACGGTTGTCACCGAGCAATGGAAAGGCAGGATAGGTCCCCCCTAGATAAAATCCCACATCACAAATCCAACGAAATCAATGGTTCATCGATTAGAGGCCCGAGCATCGATCTATGGAGAGTTGCAGGTCACCTCTTGATACCGTTCAGGGACACTTGGTGGACTTGTGCACGGTGCGCAAAAAACCTCACGGAGCTGCAATTTTGAATTTCATCAACTCCTACTAGAATGTTTGGGCATGGGAAATATGGAAACTCTAACCACACCCCCACCTTCCTTCGATTTCGAATTTTGGCCCTCGTTGGTGTGAAATGCATTGTCCCCTACTGAGCGAAACCCTAGTTTCAGAAACCACTGTATACGGAGGTCACCGGGCAATGGACAGGCAAGTATAAGAGGTGAGTTGTCAAGAAGGAAATTATATAAGCCTTGAAACAGAAAATTATTATTGCATCATATTCTTTCCATCATCCTAGTTTTGTATATCGGTTGAAAACATTGACAATATTACCTACTTGAAAAATTAGGGTTTTAGTCCTGTAAGAGAGCCTACAAAGAACTTTAACAGGTATGACCTAAAGAGGTACATGTATGTATTCTAATGTTATGTATATCATGTGAATGAGATATTGAAATGTTCATATGATTGATATATAGGGTTTATTGATCATATGTAAAATTTGGCATGTTCATTAAATTGACATACAAGATAACTTTTGGCATATTTATAAACAACATTACAGAAAATTTCGCATATCAAGAACACAAAATTGACATATTCATAAGCAACATACATGGGAAAATGAAAATTATGATACATACCTCATCATGCTAGATACCACCTATTATAATACAACCAAGCCCTCCAGATCATCTCTTATAATGATGGTCTCCATTAGTCTCTCGTGCTCTGTATCCGGTAAGATGTAACGTACCTTCGATGAATTTTAGCTAGGCATTGTTTGTACCTAGAGGTTTGTACGAATGATTAAGTTGGTAAAGTGATACACACTTGCACCTGGTTTGCAATCCCTACAAACATATCCACCCTTCTTTCTTGCATTGTTGTCATGTGTAAGGTATTCACCTTTAACAACCATAGACCCGATTGGGAAGTGGTTGTTTTCATCGTCATTCATGGACATTATGAGGGTTTTCTTTCCCTCTATACAACATGCCAACTAGTAATCACCACCCCATTCACTATATTTTGAGGAAACCACTGCGTATATCTGTCCTGCATAATATGATTGTAGGTATATGATCAAATATGTTTAATGTGATACAAGGCCATTAATGTGAGTTTCAAGACTACGTAAATAAAAAAAAAATGTTAAGGAAGTGCATCATATCAGGCTATACAAGGTCTAAGACATGATCAAAATCTATAGAAATATATGATTGGCCTTCTTCCAACGGAGTTAACTTAACAATTGCACGCTGATCAAGTGGAAGTGATCTGCGCTCACATCCATCAACCCAATCCAATGATTCACACACATCCCAATCACCATCACAATAAGGCGGGAAAAAACAAGCAAGTTTTCTGGTCCAAATTTCAAATACTGGGTTATCAAAGCTTCGAATCGAATTAAAGCCATGAGTCCCAAGAATAGTCTTGCATTCCCATGCATTTGAACGATCTATGTCTACCACCTCCCAAAAAAATCTCTCCACATGTCTCTTTCTTGTGGATTCTACTCGCATAGCTGATTCCTCTCCCATTACTGACGTGCACCACTTGACTATAGATTGAGCATTTCAAATAGTACATATTGTAGATAATTTCAATTCCTCTATTTGTAGGGTTATTTTTACACATGCTCCAGCTCCATCATGCTCTCCTTTACCATGCCCAGTCTCAAAATAGTTCCACATATGTGGAACTTTGTAGTTTTTATGCAATGAACAGTGACCATTGAAATATGCATGCATTTTTGAACCGATACATCCATCAGACCAAATCCAGTTTCGATCCATCTGTATGCTCCTACCCTTCAAATGATCATAGAACATGATGAAGCAATGACATACATAGTGGAATTCATGGCACCTATCATCACTTATGTAGAAATGATATTCCTTTATAATTTATCTTTTCTCTTCATTTCTATTTGGGCCATGCCTATATTTGATATGCACCATCAAGGAAACCTGCTCAGAGTGATAATACCAACTTTGGATCTCATTTTGAGGTTGCAGAGTGTAGTTATCAGCACAATCAACAACTGAAAGTATAGTCCATGGGGAAATGTATCTCTGCATATTCTAAACTTCTCATCCTGCCATCGTGTCAAGTGGACATGCTGAACATATTGATGTGTCTTTTCAATAAATTCCTTGACAAAGACACTAACTTGTACCTGTTGACACAAAATGATCTCAATATCAGTTTTTTTTGTAAGTAAGGAATGAAATGCAACTGTTCAAACATAAATTTATAGATAAATGCATGTACCTAAGATGTCACCAATTGTATTTTTTTGCTTTCTTTCCCTGGCACTATTTCTTAGCTGATATATTTGAAACTTTTCATGTCTGTAACCATATTCCCAAATTCATTGTCTCCACTCTCGTGCATACATTGGCTCAATAATGCCATTCCAGCATAGTTGGAGTAAGTTCCATCCAAACAAGATTTTGCATAGTATGTTTGCCCCTCGGGCCTATTGCACATGATACTATGAATGAATTCTGTTGATGAGGTCAGTGGTATTGTCAAGGAGCAATCCTGCACATGGTTAGTATGCAACACACGACGAATGTAAAAAAATGTTTCATAGTAATATTCATATTCTACATGGTATCTACAACAACAAGTGTTATGAAGAGTATTTATTCTATCATACCAAGGCTTACATTTCTCAAAATATATTTTCCCCAAATTCAATTGTCTATGTTCATTCCTAAATTTCTCGTATAGTTATGTCTGTGTTATATCAAGAATATGCTTAATATGTGGTTCATAGTCCTTTGAACTCCTTCTTAGTTTTAGTACATCCTTCCGGTTTGAAGAAGGCCGTGTGTGATCATGCCAAAAACTATGTACTAGTCCCTTAACTACATCAACTAGCTTCATGTCACGACGTAGAAACTGACCAATAAAGGCCCAAAAATATGTCTGAGCGGTTGTGTCAAGATGTTCTCTTCTAATAGAATACCTACGGAGGGTTTTTACATTCAAATTAACTAGTCTAGATGTAGGCTTGAGAAAATGAAGGACCCTGGTGTTCTTATTTACAATCACTTGTGACAACACACGACGAGCCACATTGCGGTCCTTTGAACGTGTGTTCTTACCAATTTTACCAAAGGCATCTACTAATCTTTTAACTATATGAGAACTTGGTCCATAATTATTTATCATCTTTATCCATAACTATTTCCTAACAATATTCATGCCCCTAGATATTAACAATGATAAAAATAATCTACATTTCTCTCCATCACATTTAGAAACAAAATATTTATTTAGTATCCATTGAGTTTGATAAGCAATACTACGTTTAGATAGCGTACCTTCAATGGAATTGAGGAGTCCTACATCAACTTGTATATGCTTTGGAGTTCTTCGACCTGTGCTTTCTAATGGAGGTAAGGGGGTTGGAATTCTATCATCTAGCGCATCAACAATACGCTCTGGCATTTCAGTAGAAACTTGTCGTCCTTCATTCTCTTCATGGTAGTTGGATGGTGGAAGTCCAACATCCTCATCGATGGTCTGGATAATATTTTCTTCTTCAACAGTAGGCACCATGTCCAACGCCTCTTCAACAGTAGGCTCCATGTCCAATGCCTCTTTATGAGCTTCGTCTTGAGATGGTAAATTATCACTTTGACTCAATGATGTGGGATTTGAAACATCCCCTAATGAGCACCTATGTTTTGCTTCTTGAATACTTCCATGGGGTGCTTGTTCAACAACTATTATGGAAATTGAAGGTCCCTCTTGTGAATTCTTCCTTTTTTCTTGTGCTGGATTAATAGGATGAACCGTGGTATCCTTTATAATTGGATTTGGAATTGTTTCCAAAGAAATCATCCGATTCATCATGTTTATTCTTTTCTTTTCTTTCTCTTCTTCAATCAATTCTTGAGGTCTCTTCTTCCTTGCTAATTTTCTTCCTCAGCTAAGTACATTCCCCATCACCACAATGATCAATTCAATATAGTTTGTTTTTTTTGCTCCTCAATTACAAGATTTCAAACCTTTAACTTGCTTTATAACTATTGATCCTTCAAGGTGCTTCAATCTTCCTTCTCAATTGTTCATATTTCCCATCAAAACAATGATGAATGAGAAAACTTACCTTTGGTTCTCTTGAATAATAATCAAATGAAAGTTAAATCATAAATTGTCCCTCAAGCTGATTCTCTTGTACAATTGTGTATATCCACCATCACCATGAAATGATATTGAAGCTTGATATCTTATCCTGTGTGCTCCTCAACCATGAAATATGTCCTCAATGCTGCACCTACATAATAGAAAGAATGATGGAGAATGTGTATTTTGATTATTTCCACATGCGGGCTCATGCTCTTGCAAAAACGTGCGATAATCGGATTTCCGTAAAGACAAAGTAAAGTTACTCTCAGACAAAAACAATCCACTATTTTTACAGTCCTAAAATGTGCATGCTTTATATTGAGTAAAAATGCATACGCGATTTGTACAAGTAAAATGTGCATGCGATATGTTTAAGCACAATTAATAGGTTAGGTGCACGTCTAAGGAAACGAATAAAATCATAAGAAAACAAATGTTTTCTATGCTTAGAAACAAAGCAAATGTTTTTAGTGTTCCCTTCTTTTCATGCATATAAATGTTTCTCTCTACACCCCCAATAATCCCTAGATACCGCTATCTCTTTCTAAATATACCTCCCTCATTCTCTCTACATCCCTCCCTATATGTTTCTTTCTCTCCCTTACTCCATCCCTCCCTCTCTCACCGTGATGATGATGATGACCATGATGATGGTGAAGATGATGATGAACATGAAGACGATGATGATGAAGACAATGATGATGATACTGATGGTGATGAAGATGATGATGATTATCATGATGGTGATGATGATGATGATGATGAAGATGACGACGACGACGATGATGATGATGATGGAGATGATGATGATGATGATGATGAAGATCATGATGATGTCTACGATGTTGATGATGATGAAGATGATGATGATCTATTGATGATGAGGATGACGATGATGATCATGGTAATGAAGATGATGATGATGAACATCATGGTGGTGATGATAATGATGAAGAAGATCAACACGATGATGATGAAGAAGATGTTGTTGATTATGATGGTTATGATGATGTTAATGATGATGACGATGGTTGATGGGTATATGTTATATTCTTTGCATGTGCATATGGAGGGGAGGTGCGCATGTCAGCGCTGCAGCTCGGCGATCCCAAAGGCACCTTCGACGAAAACAAGCCGTAGGCCCTATTTCCAACGCAAGCGCATCGAGCAAATTTTTTTGGCTATTTATAGATTTTATGGCTATTTATAGTTGTTTGTGGCTATTTTTAGAAGTTGTCTAAAAATATGTAACTTAATCCCAGTTAAGGGATTGGATTCTTTTTCTAATCCGGGTTAATGGATTAGGGTGTTTGGATGTTGCGGAATACCTATATTTTGTATTGTGAGGATATCATAATGAAAATGAAGAGAAAATAGGAGGTGTGGCTCCAAGGTTTTCTGGTTTTCCCGGTTAAGGGTTTCCAGGGAAAATCTTTGTGTTTATGTGTGAATGATGTGTTGTGATCTCTATTTTGCTTAAAAGAATCTCTATGCTTTTCTTCTCTGCACAGGTTTAAAACTTACAATGGTCATGATGATGATGATGATCATGGTGATGGAGATGATGATGATGAACATCATGATGATGCTGATAATGATGAACATGATGATGGTGATGGTGATGATGATGATGATGATGGTGCTGCTGATGATGAACATGATGATGATGATGAAGAGGATGATGATGATGATGACATGATGATGACATGATGATTAAGACGACGACGATGATGAAGATGATGGCTACGTCAACGGCGATGATGATGATGATGATGAAGATGAAGATGATGATGATCTGTTGATGATGATGACGATGATCATGATCATGGTGATGAAGACGATGATGATGAACATCTTGATGATGATGATGATAATGATGAACATGATGATGATGATGATGATGATGATTATGATGATCATGATAATGATGATGAAGACGACGATGATCAACATGATGGTGATGATGAAGATGATGATGATTAGGATGGTTATGATGATGTTGATGATGATGATGATGGTCATGATGATGATGATGATCATGGTGATGAAGACGATGATGATGATAATGATAAACATGATGATGGTGATGATGATGAACATGATGATGGTGCTGATGATGATGAACATGATGATGATAATGAAGACAATGATGATGATCATGATCATGATCATGATGATGATTATGATGATGATGATGACGATGATGACGATGATGATGATGATGATGACGATGACGACGACGACGATGATGACGTTGACGATGACGACGACGATGATGATGATGACATGATGATGAAGACGATGATGATCTATTGATGATGATGATGATGATGGTCATCATAATGATGATGATCAAGGTGATGAAGACGATGACAATGAACATGATGATGATGATGATGATGATGATGATAATGATGAACACGATGATGATGATGAATATGATTATGAACATGATGATGTTGATGAACATGATGATGGTGATGATGATGATGAACATGATGATGATGATGACCATGACGATGATAATGATGAACATGATCATGATGATGATTATGATGATCATGATCATGATGATGAAGACAATGATGATAAACATGATGGTGATGAAGAAGATGATGATGATTATGATGGTTATGATGATGTTGATGATGATGATGATGGTCATGATGATGATGACGATCATGGTGATGAATACGATGATGATGAACATGATGATGATGATGATAATGATGAAGATGATGATGGTGATGATGATGAACTTGATGATGGTGCTAATGATGATGATGATGATGATGACAAGGATGACGATGATGATGATGATGATCATGATCATGATCACGATGATGATTATCATGATCATGATCACGATGATGATTATCATGATGGACATGATGATGGTGATGATGATGATCATGATGATGATGAAGATGATGACGATGACGATGATGAAGATGATGATGAACATGATGATGACCATGAAGACGATGATGATGATACTGATGTTGATGACGACGATGATGATTATCATGATTGTGATGATGATTATGATGAAGATGATGATGACAACGATGATGAAGATGATGGTCATATCGATGATGATCATGATGATCATGATCATGATGACCATGATGATGATCTGTTAATGATGATCATCATCATCATGATCATGGTGATGAAGAAGATGATGATGATAATGATGAAGATGATGATGATTATGATGATCATGATCATGATGATGAAGACGATGATGATCAACATGATGGTGATGAAGAAGATGATGATAATTCTGATGGTTATGTTGATGTTGATGATGAGGATGATGATGGTCATGATGATGATGATGATCATGGTGATGAAGACGATGATGATGAACATGATGATGATGATGATAATGATGAACATGATGATGATGATGATCATGGTGATGAAGACGATGATGATGAACATGATGATGATGATGATAATGATGAACATGATGATGGTGATGATGATGAACATGATGATGGTGCTAATGATGATGAAGATGATGATGACGATGATGATCATGATCATGATCACGATGATGATGATGATGATGATGTCGACGACGACGACGACGACGAGGATGATGATCATGGTGATGAATAAGATGATGATGAACATGATGATGATCATGATTATGATGATTGTGATTATGATGATGGTGATTATGATGATCATGATCATGATGATGAAGACAATGATGATCAACATGATGATGATGATGATGATGATTATGATAGTTATGATGATGATGATGATGATGATGATGATGATGATTATGATGATTATGATGATGATGATGATGATGATCATTATGATCGTGATCATGATCATTATCACGATGAACATCATGATGATGAAGAAAGTGATGATGAACATTGTGATAATGAGGATGATGATGATCGACATGATGATGATGATGATGATGATGAATATGGTGATGAAAACGATCAACATGATGAAGATGATGGTGATGATGATGATGATGGTGATGATGATGATGACGATGAAGATGATGATGATGATGATGATGATAATGATGATGATGAAGATGAATATGATGATGATGCCGACGATGATTATGATGAGGGTCATGATGATGATGACCCTTATCCATGCATTTGATATATTACACTTAGTGCTATATTTTTAGCTCTACAACACGCATTCGCATCTTATAGTTACATAACGCGCTCACATTTTATAGTTATATAATGTGCACATGTTTTATAGATATATAACGCTCTCACATTGTGTAGTTATATAACGCCTGCGTGTTTATAAATTCTACAAGGCGGGAAATGTAATTTGAATTTAAACATGCCAGTTCACTTGCTCGCATGTCACCAATAGGCCTATGTGTATGGTTTGGAATTTGCTTCGGTAATACCAAAACTGTGCTATGGTACATGATAAACCATAGATAATTAGGCATTTCCCCCATTTTCTGAAGAAGTCATTTTTTACACACTCATTACAGTATGCAACACACAGTCAATTTTGACGAAATCTTAAACATAAATAGCATATTTTCTGTAGATTCTAAATATGTAATTTTTATTAAAAAATATTATATTTTCCTACTTGTGTTATACCTAAATCCTGTCACCATCATGTGATGAGACCGTTAACTTCCATGTTTTCCCTTAATCCCAACACTTGGAGTGGAAACTTGCTCTGTTTGTCAATTCTACTTGAAAACACCTAGCACCCGCTTACCCTATGGCTGATGAGTGGTACCTTGCTCAGCACTACTTGTATCATGTTATAGAGAAGTAGTTCCACCACCTATGCTATTTGGTCTTAAAGCGGTTCTCATCTAAACCACTTTGTCATAAGGGAACAAAAGTGGTACCTTGGGTAAAATAGGAAAAAGAGAAGTTTATCGAAGCTTCTAGAACTTGAGCCTCATGTCCTCCATTATCCCTATCATTATGGGTTAGTTTGAGCTCAATATCTCCCGTGGTAGGATATTGGAGCCACCTCACCCACTATTCTCCCAACTATTCCTATCCATTGAGCCTTATAAACACAAGCTCATATCCATAGTTGAGGTGGAGAAATATAGAGGCATTGTTATGTTGTTGGATTGACTACCTAGTCCAAATCATTGGAGAGCATAGAGAGCAAAGATGGAGCTTATGGGGATGAAATGTTTGTCTCGTGGAGGGGCTTGTTGACACTAAGGCAATGGTTGTAAGATTCTCCATACATTCTTAATGCAAACCTGATTTTCGTCCCACGTTACTTTTGTTTTGATTTCACATGTACATGTTGCTAGATTCCTTAGTCACTAGCATGGATAAGTAGATGATTTTCTGGTAGCTTTGATGTGCTTGTATGTTTGATATGTTTGCAGGTACACAAGTTCACAATCGAAGTAGTATTCTAGGTGTCTACAGTATTCAGGGAAGGTATTCATCCTTTGTCGTTCACTCATTTGTTCTGGATTTGAACCATTCATACCAGAGGAACAACTTCTGTCCACAGAAGGTGTAATATTCCTGATAACAAATCTTATGACTCTGTTGGGGAACAGTGCAGATCTCAATTGATCTAATATTCCTCAATCCTTGAAATCTTATCTAAATCTAGGCTCCATCTTTGACTCTCTTCATTTAGATCTGCCATTTGACTTAGTGAATTTTGGTTTGAAACTTTCAAATCTGTTCAGATATGAACTATTTTGACTTTATATGCTCTTTTTTATTGTCAATTCATCAATTTTTTCCTTGATCTAATCAATTTCTAACTTGATTTTTCGTTCTCCTTGTGTTTTGGATCTATTCAGGGAACCACACATGTGTTGTTGGCAATAAGCGGTGCCACTGCCTGAACTTTGTTATCCATAAGCGGTGCCACCACCTGAGTCCCGTTATCCAGAAGCAGTGCTCATCTGGAACTGCTTTTTCAAGACCCCTCCAGCGCGGTGCCAGGTAGGCCTTGTGCCAGAACTAGTTTTTCATCATTTTTTGCAAAAAATTGAGTTTGTTTGCTTTCAACCCTGCACTGTCAATCTTGTGTATTAGAATTTGAATGCTCATGGTTGGAAATTATGTGGTAAAAGATTGGTTTGGTTGAAGAATTCAAAATCTAGACTAGGCTTGTTGATTATCCATTTTCTTCCATGCTTATTGGCTGTGATTGTGAAACGAAATTTTTGAAATCTTAGGTTTCAGTTAGTTCTATTTTCATTTCTCTTATAAACACTGAAAGAAAAACCATATGATTAGCATCTTGATTTCAATTTTTTTTAATAGAGGACTTCTTTTTTATTTTCAAAAAGAATTTTTTTTTACTGAGATTAGGTCATTATCATTATTGAGCATAAGGCATTGGATCTCTGATTAGCCTCACAAGCCTTTAGGTTCTCTATGTTCTTTTGTCTCTCTTGCATTAGTACTATCTCACCAAAAGAAAAAAAAATAGTGTATTTTTAAGTTATATCTATCTATGTTTTAAGAAAAATCGAAAAATAGAGTGCATATGCATGTAGAGTGCTTGTTTTTTTTCTTTTAGGAAAAGAGACTATTACCATTTTGATTGCTTTCAAAAAAGAAAAATGAGTTTGTAATGCGTTGCTTGTCTTTGATTTTGATTTGTTCAAAATAGTTGTTTCGGCATTTTTTGTTTTCAAAATGAAAAGAATATACTCTCTTTCCCTCCGGTAGGTAGGCATACCACGAATGATAAAGTAAAATATTTGCATCTACATTCTGCATGGTTTTACTTTTTATGTAAAAATTCCATGCATTCACCTAACCATCCACTTTAAAATTAATGGTAGTTATAGGTTAAAATTTACATAGCAATTTGAGTGATAGGCTAGAGACGTGTTTGGGCGTCGTTAAGCATAAGAGCTATCATTACTCGTATGCATTACATTCTGGGACTCGAGAGTTTCTTCCACATACCGTCGGTATATCGAACGGCCTTTCATGTACCCTTGAGGTATATAGAAAGATACTTCACATACTCGATTTTATATAGGAAGGCCCCTTGTGAACGGTTATGCATTAGATAGCACTACTACCGATTTGAGCTCCCACGTACCTTGCGTATATTGGGAGACCCCACTAGGATACCTTATCTATCTGAGAAAATACCTTTGGCCGTCTTTCTTAGAGCCATACACTAAAAACAACATTCAGGGAGATTACTACACATGTACCCTAGAGGTATATCGTGAGTGACACCTTCTTGACAATCCTGGTGAGAGGCCTGACTATCTGAACTCCTCCTGTCATTTAAGTTTGCTTATTTGGCCTATAGCTTGAGTAGGGAAATTTTTGGTGTGTTTTCTAGTTTTGAGACCCTAGGTTAGATAGAAACTGTACAAACTAGCTGAGCTAAAACAGTCCATAAGAGTATGGGGCTTGCCACCTAATTTTATTCCTGTTTTAGGAGAAAATCCTATGGAAGATATCGACCAAGGAGCTGCTACCAACCCCCAAGCGGGAGAAAATGTGGGTGCAAAAACAGAGGTTCATATCATTCTCACTCGCCTCCCTTGGTCCAACATCAGCATTATAATGGTTCACAACAAGATAGTGGGGAAATGACACTATTTCTTCATTGTTCAACATTTTTACATGAATTATTTTGGGTATTTTGACCTGAGATTCTTCTGAACATTAAATACAGACAATATACATCAGCACATAATATAACTAGAATTATAATCTTCCCCAAAGAGATCAATAGCTCACCCAAAGTGCAATCCCTCAATTGGCATGAATATGGTGTGAAAACTAGAAATAGTTGAGAGAGAGTGCTGCAATAGAAGAATCCACATGCTTTTATGTAGCTTACACCTGCAAATAAGAATCCATTAAAACTCCATTAAATATCCATGAAATACTTGAGTGGCCTTTCCAAACACCAACTAGGATGGGAATCTTTCACCCTCAAAATTGGCTTAAGCAAGAAAACTAGTCATCCACTAGCTCTCACAATTAACAAATGACAATTTCACAAATGAGAAAAAGCTTCTTCTCATGGCTTATCCCTATATTTTATAAAAATTATTATTCTTCTAAGCTTCCAAATCCATCCATAAACCAAATCCAAGTTGAATTGGTGTGGCTACTCATGCTATGCCATGTGGCCTCTCTCTTCACCTTCCCTCTTCTCCCAAATTTGAGTAGGAGCCTCTTGGCCTTCTCCAACTCCCAAATTCGACCTCTAGGATGCTCTATTTAGTCCTAACATGTCATTATGTCAGTATTTCAACCTTCATATCTGAATTGTTTTATAACTGCCATAGAATCTCCATCATTGGTGTCATAGATGTCATAAATGTAAGGGGAATCTAGCCAAGTGTCCATGCAACTCCCATTTGGCCCTTCCTCTCCCATGTAAGTTAAAATTCATCCCAAATTAGACCTATTAAGTATATGTATAAGTATATTAACCTTATAATCCATCCAAAAAACATTAGGCTTCCCATATATTTGAATTTGCAAGAGAAAGATACCATTTAACATAGAAATTCTAGCTAGTGTGGTCCCCATAGTCTCCATGTGTCTTCATGCTCCATTGCCACTTCCATTTTCTCTTGTATTTATTTAATAAGATAAATTATTAAATATTTATCCCCTTATGATGTGTAAACATGATTTATTATCCCCCTTATTCCAAATCTCAAAGCTTCCACCCCCAACCTACAAAACTAGTGATTTTCCTCCTTGGCAATTATTTGACTTTTAGCATCCCTTTTGACAACTCTCATGAATATGGAAAATGTGATTTGTCCATTGTGACCCAATTCAAAATTTGGGACATTACAAATCCTCCCTTCCCAATATTGCTTGTCGTCAAGCAATTTCAGACATGGTTGTTGAAGAACCTACTTTCTGTATGATTCTTTGAAGTTGCCATTGAGCTGCCCACTTGATTCTTTGAGATTTCATGAATATTTCAGAGAGGAACCACCATGATTTCTTCTACACTACTCTAATTAACATCAACTTATTAAATGGGGAATCCATTTCCCATACTTCTTGTTTCCCAAATAATTTGAAATCAATGGGACTAAAAACTATCCCAGGGTCCCATTGCTTGCATTGCACTCCAACAATTAAGAGTGCTCTCCAACCCATACCATTTGGAAAGAGAATTCCTAGATCCCATTTTATTGTATGAATTTTTCCAAACATCATTAGTGCATAATATATATCATCAAAGTATTTAAAAACATAATAAGCATGTACATCAAGGAGGTGCCTCACCAAGAAATCATGAAAGTGCTTATACCTCCCAGTGAGTAGACTACCATTTTCCAAGTACATACATGCTTCAAGTGACCAATCAAATATGCTCTAATGACACAGGTGAGTATCCCATGTCTTATAATTCTACTACAAAAATAAGTTATATGCATCAAAATATTCAGCCATGTATTCTTTCATCCCAGAAGTGAATGACAAATCTCCACTCAAATTTGAACCAAATAGTGAGAAACGGAAACAAGGAGACTTCAAATGACTCAAAGAAGTCTTACCCATACATCCATGAATGAGTGAATCATAAATATATAACAATGTATGTGGATGGTAACAAAAATATTCTCCTATCATAAGTCTATTCACCCTAGTGTTGGATGAAGTTCCTCCAACATCAATTGAACCAAGTGTTGTGCAATACAAACCATGAGTCTTCAAGTGACTCAAATGCATATCATAGATGCATCCAGGTAGATGTTAATCATCAGAAAGTAACGAAGTATGCTGCTGAAAATTTGAATAAGAGTGTGCTCCAACCATTTCATCCTAAAAATTAAATCTAGGAGTTCCATAGTCCTCATGTGGCATTATCAAAAAGAACCCTTTCACCCATACTTCATTGAGACTAATGCTGCAAAACATGGAATTGTAGGATGTAGGAGAATGAACTAACTCACCCAAATGATCAGAAATTGAAAAATTGTCATAATGTGAAGTATCCATAGGGGTAGGATTATTCACCACCCTAGAAAATGCAAAAATTTCCTCATGGGTTGGTTCCAAGGGGGTGGAATTATGCACTTCTTCAAAAATTGTGTAACCATTTTCAAGAGGCAACTTGAGTTCCTCTTCCACTATTACTAGTGATTGTATCTCATCACTATAATCCTCAAGCACATCAAGAACATGCAATTTTTCATGTTTCTCATGATCCATCATGTCATGAGAATCCTCCAAGCAATCTACCTTATGAAAATTTGAAACATCGGAGGAAAAACAAGTGTCTTGCAACTTTTCAAGAAGTTGCTCATTTGAATTGTGAGCTTATCAATAACTTCATTATTCTTCAAGTAGGATTCATGTAACCATTCAATAAGCAAGATGACATTTTTTCTATCAAAAATCAAAGACATGAAATTACCTTTCATGTTGCACATTGCTCTTTGGATCTTCTCCATGTATTCAAGGAAGGATGGATCATCCAAGGAAGTAGCTCTCCAACAAGAATTTGATACCAATGCTTGAGTGTCATGGAGTATTCTAAGGGCCTCTTGGATATTCTTTTAATTCATATTTAAGGACCCTTCAGGAAAATTAAACTCTTGCAAATGAGCCTCCTCGTCTTCTTCCTTCTTGCTTGGACCAACTTCATGAAGCTCAAGTGGTGATCGGGAAGTTGATATTGTTTCTTCTTCAACTACTACAAGGTATTAATTTTCATGTTTAAAGGAATTTTGGCTTGAAACAACATTTTGAAATATGATCTCTATGTCACCAACATAGAGTTGTGAGCACCCATTAGTAGGTAATCCTTCATAGTTCAAGCATCCATCAATAGATTATCTTTGCTTCATTTACAAGGTAGCATGTATCTCAAAATTATCTTCAGTGTTTTCAATAAAAAATTCTTCATACTCATGTGATGTCTCTTCATATTTTCCAAAGTCACTTTGGAGTGAATTTTGATCATATTCATGTACTACTTCTTCTACTCCACATATTTCAGAACTAGGTGGTTCATGGGTCTCCTCCTTTTGCTCCTTCAAGCAAACTAATGCATTTTTCCCCTTGGTTTTCTTAAAATCAATATATTTTTCCCAACTTTGGATAGCAAAAAATTCAAATAATTTCATAATATTCTTGGTCATGTATTCAAATATAGGTTCCATGCTTTTTATTATCTCCTCACCATCATATGAGGTTCTCTTTTCATGCCTAGTCATAGTTTCCAAAAGAATGTCTTCTTCTCCTACTTTTTTTTCCTCTTCAACAAGAGCACTTTTGGTTTCAATATATAACGCTGGTCCCTGAATTATTGTACTAATAAATATCATACCACGTAAGGTGCCAATATCATGCTCTGATACCACTGTAATGTCCCATTTTGGATTTTTTTTTTTAAATGCCCAATTTTCCAATTTTTTCTCAATTTTGGCTCTTGACTAGTTTTGATGTCTAGACCTCCAAATTGACCCAAATGCTTACAAATTTTATCTGAAGGTACATGAATGATAATATAAATTAAATATCATGCTAATTTATTTATTTTTTACCTCCCAATTACATCTACAAACTTGTTTAATGTTCTGTTCAAAGTAGGAGTCTTTACTAGCAAATTGGGGCTCCAATTCCCCCCGGGTAATTGCCGGAAATGGCTTCACAAATGATCCCAAAGTCACTTGAATTTATTAACAGAGTCTGGGTATGTGTATGGGAAATTTTCAAAGTCTCATATGCATCATGTTTCAGTTTATACAGGCTGTTATGACTCTTTCCAAAACAACTCCCAAGTCACAATTTCGACCCTTGGGGAAAATGCACCAAATCTTCTCCCAATGCAATAAAAAAAAGTAAAATGGATTCCAATGCTTAATTAATGAACATGAGACTTAAAATACACATTAATTACATTCCATACATCACAAATTCATTATATATACATTCCTCCATTAGAAATAATAATAATTACCATGGCATATATAAAAATAGAGTGGAAATGGTCATTGTTTGCTCATTAAAAGTCATTTTGACATAAAACTCTTGGGAATTTCGACTTGAAACTTCATGAGAATGAATAAAAGAGAATATTTAACTAATTACAATCATAAATGGACAATTAAAGTCTCTCCCAATTCGAAATCATCAGCACTATAATGGTTCACAACAACATAGTGGGGAAATGACACTATTTCTTCATTGTTCAACATTTTTACATGAATTATTTTCGGTATTTCTACCTGAGAGTATTGTGAACATGAAATAAATATAATATAAATCATAACATAATATAATTTGCATTATAATCTTCCCCAAATAAATCAATATCTCACCCAAAGCGCAATCCCTCCATTGGCATGAATATGGTGTGAAAACTTAAAATAGTTGAGAGAGAGTGCTGCAATAGAAGAATACACATGATTTTATGTAGTTTACACCTGAAAATAAGACTCCATTAAATATCCATTAAATATCCATGAAATACCTAATTTTCCTTTCCAAACACCAACTAGGATGGGAATCTTTCACCCTCGAAATTGGCTTAAGCAAGAAAACTAGTCATCTACTAGCTCTCACAATTAACAAATGACAAATTCACAAATGAGAAAAAGCTTCTTCTCATGGATAATTCCTATATTTTATAAAAATTATTATTATTCTAAGGTTCCAAATCCATCCATAAACCAAATCCAAGTCGAATTGGTGTGGCTGCTCATTCTATGCCATGTGGCCTCTTTCTTCAGCTTCCCTCTTCTCCCAAATTTGAGTAGGAGCCTCTTGGCCTTATCCAAATCCAAAATTCGAAATATAATATGCTATATTCAGTATTGACATGTCATTATGTTCATATTTCATCCTTCATATCTGACTTGTGTCATAACTATCATAGAATCTCCATCATTGGTGTCACAGATGTCATAAATGTAAGGGGAATCTAGCCAAGTGTCCATGAAACTCCCATTTGGCTCTTCCTTTCCCATGTAAGTTATAATTCATCCCAAATTAGACCTATTAAGTATATGGATNCCATATATTCAAATTTGCAAGAGAAAGATACCATTTAACATAGGAATTCTAGCTAGTGTGGGCCCCATAGTCTCCATGTGTCTTTATGCTCCATTGCCAATTCCATTTTATATTGTATTTATTTAATAAGATAAATTATTAAATATTTATCCCCTTCTGATGTATAAACATGATTTATTATCCCCCTTGTTCCAAATCTCAAAGCTTCCACCCCCAACCTAGGAAACTAGTGATTTTCCTCCTTGGCAATCATTTGACTTTTAGCATCCCTTTGACAACTGTCATGAATATGGAAAATGTGATTTGGGCATTGTGACCCAATTCAAAATTTGGGAAATTACACACACCTGGGGCTCAACATTCAATTCCTATTTCATCAATACCTTCTAGTGTAAGGGGGCAACCCCCGGCAGGACCTACGTTATCTATCACCGGAATTGTACCTAGTCATGGACAGACCTCTAGTATAGAGAAATCTATAGTTTATGTCCCTCCTACCCACAAAAATGAGTTTAACCCCCCATCAAGTTTAGGTCAGCCCTTCGGGGCGCAAACTGTAACCAATCAAACCTCTTGGGTGTATTGTTACACAACAAATTAAGTACCTGTAGGAAACATTAATTATCCACCCAACCCTACAGGAATTCCTTATGCTGGAATTCCATATCCTAGTAATACTTTCACGTCATGGGGGGAAACCTAACTGGTCCTACATGCTATCTATGGGGGGGATACCTATACATACTGCAGGGGGTTCCAGAGAACCACCGTATGGAGGTCCTCCCCCTGGGGGGGCTAATGGTCCTAGAGGGCCTAGTGAATTTCCTCCTTATGGTTCCAGTGGTCATGGGTGGCCTAGTGGCTTCCCTCCTAATGGTCCCGGAGGGTCTAGCGGCCCTCCTCCTAGTGTTTCCAGAGGCTCCGGAGGCTTACCTCCCAGGGGTCCCGGGGGTCTGGTGGTCCTCCTCTTGGTGGTATAGGTGGTTATGGTGGTCCCGTAGGCCCTGGTGGCAACGGTCCTAATGGTCCTGATCCCAGAAATATGGGTGGATATTCCAGTAGTTCTTCATCACAACAACCTATCTCTCAGTCTACTTACGAGCCTACTGGTAATTATGTGCCATATCAATTTTACCAGTATGTGCATCCTAAGCGTCAGTCACCTTTCCTAACAACCTTGGACTTTCCTGATTTGTCCAATTTGATTAATTATCCCATTCGACATAGCCCCTCATGGGCTCCCATTCTGGTAAAGTTACCATCAGACATTCCAAATTTCAATGGGAAGTAGGGAGATGATCCGAAAAACCATTTCATGACATTCCATTTGTGGTCTTCTTCAAACTCCCTTATGGATGATTTAGTTTGATTAAGACTCTTTTAGTGAACTTTGATCGGTACAGCCGCGAAATGGTACATTGAACTTTCACAACATTTGTTTGTAGATTTTGGCTCATTGGCAACTATGTTTCTTACACACTTTCAGCTTCCTATCTGTTATGAAATGAGCACTAATCTCTTAACTTCTCTACGACAGAACACCTCCACCCACATATCCGATCATATCCATGAGTGGAGAAGGCAGAGAAGACTTATTAAGGCTCCTATCCTAGATCAGTTATTAGCTGATTGGTTTACTAAATCTTTGTTGCCTCCGATTTCCCGAGATGTGGATATGGGAGGTGTTGTTACTGAAAAGAAAGCAATTATTTGAGCCCAATATCTGGACTTGGTCTATTCCCAGTCTAGAACTTTGTATGACTTGATCCCTCAAGCTCCTCTCCTAAGCACCGATCTTGCAAAGCCACCAGTATAAGTCCCTATTGATGGGATTGTTGGTTTAATCCAGTTCCCATCAGCAGTAAAACCTGCCAAGAAACCCCACACTACCACCCCTACCCCTTTGAATCCCAATGTTTCTGCAGAGGTAAATTCTTCTCAGAGTATTCAAATGCCCGGCAACAACAAAAAGAAAGGTAAAGCTAAAAACAAAAAACCTGGAAACCAATAGGAGAATCCAAAACCAACCACCAACAATAACGATAAAGGGAAAAGAAAAGAAAAATATCCATGTCTGGTATGTGGAAGTAACCATTTCACAAAAGAGTGTCCTCATCGGGACGAAATCACCCAATTTTTGAAAACAAATCCTGCACCCGCAGTTCTCATGGATCATTTTCCCTCTTAACAACAATTGATAGACCACTTGTCTAATCAGGGAAACTCTAGTTCTTGAGAGGAAATTCACATGATGTCCTTGAATACTATTAGTTTGCAAACTCGAAGTTAGAGTTATAAGAAACCTGTAGACAAGAAAGAAGACAATTCTTCTTCAGGAAAATCTCCCTCTACTAGTTCTCTGGAGTCCTTGTCTACTATTCCCTAACCATCAAGAAGCCTACTCTCCACATAGTTTTGCGTCCACCCAAGAGTACTCTTAGGAAGGATGTTTTGAACCCTAATGACTGAGCTACTCAATTTTATAATGTAGCTGAAGAACCATGTGCAATGCCTACCATGGAAGTACTCCAAAGTTATCCTACACAACGTAAAAATTTGTTAACGGAGTTAGGATCTTTAGACCCGAACAATACTAATTTGATTCATTTCAATGTCGAGAACTATAAGTCTAGACTACCTCACAAACTCGATTTCCAAATCATAACGAAAGTAGTCAGAAACAAGGTCTTTAGAACTATCTTAGATGACGGAGATTCAACTTCGGTTTTGTCCCTATCTTGTTGGAAAGCTATTGGCTCTCCTGAGCTTGTAACATCACCTACGACTCTGAAGGCCTTTGATGGACGAGGTTTCTAGCCCCATGGTCTCATACCAACCCTTTCAGTCAAGCTTGGGGGAAAATATGTTTCTATTCAAGTATAAGTGGTAGACGCCCCATTAGATTACAACCTCTTTCTAGGAAGAAATTGGTTTTACACCATGACTGTTGTCACTTCAACGATAGTTTGAACTGTCCAATTTCCACATCTAGGGAGAATTGTCACCATTAACTATCTCTATTTTTGTATGTTGGATGTTACTACCTCTACGACTAATAACATCCCTATGTTAGGCCAGTCCCCTCCTCCTTACCAGTCGATTGGGGTAGGCATGTTGAAGGATTCGTCCCTTATGGGGATTTTTTTGTCCACTCCACCTAACACAGATATAGTGAAAATAAATATGATTTCATCATTTGATTATGCTCCAAAGGGAAAAAAAATTGTTGATTCCACCTCATTGAGTTTGCATGAATAAATGTACAATGTCATTCAAACCCTTTCTGATGACCACACTGATGAACTTCATCTGGTGGCTTCGGACTCTTAACACCTACCCTACTGGTTAGAACCCTCTCTTCCTATTCTGGATTATCTCTCCGAGACTTTTCATTCCAATGAGTCCATTATAGAGATCATGAGTACGAATGAGCCTATATGGGAGGATCATCATCATAGATCTTCATTCCTCTCCAACACTAGTTCGGTAGACCATGAATTTGCATCCCTGTTTTCCATTGATATTATCAACACACCTCAAAATCCTATATTGTTGCAAGACACAGATTCTGAAGGAAATCTATGCAACATTACTCAAACAAATCCAATTGACATATCAGCCAAGCCTGGTACCATTAAACATGTTCATGTTGGGCAGAACTGCTCGGTAGAAGAATCTGAAGCATACAGGGCACTTTTCAAGGAATTCTGTGATATTTTTGCCTGGTCCTATGAATAAATGTCGGGTATAGACCCATCCATTGTCATCCATGAAATAAAAACCTATCCCACTGCTAAACCTAATAGGAGAAAACTAAGGCAAGTCCATCCATGGAAGGCCACAGCTATTAAAGCTGAAATAGAGAAACTTCTCAAAGCTAGGTTTATTTATCCCATACCACTGATAAAATGGGTATCGAACATCATCCCTGTCAATAAAAAGCAGGGCACCATTAGAGTCTGGATCGATTTCAGAGATTTGAAGAAAGATTGTCCCAAAGACAACTTTCCCACTCCGCATATCTACCATATTATCGACAACTGTTCCAAAAGTGTCATCTTCTCATTTATGGATGGATTTTCAAGTTATAATCATATTGAAATTTTACCCACCGATTAGAACAAGACAACATTCATTTTCCCATGGGGAACCTTTGCATATAGGAAGTTACCATTTGGCTTAAAAAACGCTGGAGCCACTTTCCAGCGTGCTATGTCCTATGTGTTTCACAATATAAAATGTATTGTTGAACTGTACCTTGATGACCTCCCTACTCATTCACAGTGACGGGAGGACCACCCTGGTCATCTTAGAGACATTTTCGTGAGATGCTGTCATAATATTATACGACTCAATCCTCATAAATGTGTTTTTCTGCGTTGAGACGGGATGCATGTTAGGTTTTGTGGTTTCTAAGGATGGCATCTTGATAGATCCATTGAAAATTTCCACTATTTTAGCTCTATCAGCCCCAACCAAACTTCTAGAACTCCAAAGTTTGCAATGGAAGGAAAACTTTCTCCGCCGTTTCATGTGCAATTTTGCAGAGAAAACACACAATTATATGCGTCTCCTTAAGAAGGACACTCCATTCTATTGGGATGACCAAGCTCAATGAGCCTTTGACAATCTCAAACATGCTCTGACTCATTCACGTGTGATACACCCCCCATATTATTCAAAATATTTTCTCTTATATATTGCTGCCCCACTACTACCATCGCTATGGTTTTGGTGCAGGAAAATACCGATTATTAGGAGCACGTGATCTACTATGCTAGTAAGAATCTTATGGATTCTGAAACCCGATATTCACATGTGGAGAAATTAGCATTGGCCACAGTCATTGCTATTCAAAATTTTTGTCACTACATCTTGCTCCGCACAACCACCGTATTAGCAAACTTGAAACCTATGTATTACATCCTGACTCATCCGGTGCTAGGGAGCAAGTACTCTTGATGGATAGTAATAATACAAGAGTTTGATCTGGAATTTTCCAAAGACACATCAAACAAATCCTTGGTCTTTGCCGAGCTCATGTGTGATCTTCCCTGTGCTTCGACGGAATCTAAGCCCAGTGATTCATTTCTGGATGAATTCATGTTCCTGATAAGCACTAGTGACCCATGGTATGGATATTTTCTCATTTATCTCCAAACACAAAGATTTCAGCCAAATCTAGCCCATGATGATCGTTGTCTTATCCGTCACCACACAAAATACTACCTCATATTGAATGACACTTTGTATAGACATGGTATCGATTCTGTTCTTCGGTGATTCCTCACCCATGAGGAAGCTCAACATGTGTTGAATGATTGCCACTCTAGAGCATGTGGTGGTCATTTATCTAGGATGGCTAAAGCCTAGAAAATCCTTTGTGTTGGATATTTCTAGCCTTCAGTCTTTAAATATTGTCATGGGGCTGTCAAGAAATTCCCACCCTGTCAACATTTTTATCTAAAAAGGTGCACTCATCCTGCTCCGCTACACCCCGTCATTTCCGTTAGCCCATTTTCCAAATGGGGGATTGATTATATGCATTTTAAGGCTACCTCGACCAGGGGGCATGGTTACATCATCATAGCCATTGACTATTTTACAAAGTGGGCTGAGGCCATGCCTACATATGTAGAGGATGGTAAGATTGTCGCTCTCTTCCTGTTCAATCATGTGATAGCTAGATTCGGAGTCCTGCAGTCCATAGTTACTGATCACTGGTCACATTTCTATAATCAAATGATAGAGGAACTAAGTGCCAAGCTAGGTTTTCATCATGAAAACTCTACACCCTATTATCCGTAAGCTAATGTTCAGGTAGAGGCCATTAACAATGTTTTGAAAACGATGCTTCGTCGGATGGTTAGAGACCATAAATCTAACTTGCACCATATCCTTTTCTCTTCTCTCTAGGCTTACAGGAATTTGGTGAAAACAACTACTAGTTTCACACCTTTCCAGCTTGTCTATGGACTCGAATATGTCTTTCCAATTCAATGTCAGATTCCATCCTTGAAACTTGCTGTTGAACTTCTCCTAGACACTTCCGCAAAGGAAGAGAAATTTTTGTACTTGAACAACCTTGACGAAACTAGGAGATATGCTGCCTTGGATAATGAGGCACACAAGCAACGTGTTAAGGCACAGTATGACAAGTCTGTCCAACCTCGTGCCTTTAATGAGGGTGACCTAGTTTTGACTTACTATCAGAGATATGACAAACTAGGGAAAGGAAAGTTCGAATCTATGTGGTACGATCCTTTCATTATTTCCAAATTTTTAAAGAAAGGGGCCTACGAGCTTGTAGACTATGATGTAATCCCTTTAAGACAACCTTGCAATGGGTTGTACCTGAAGAGGTAGTATGCCTAGATCTCTCTTGGATAGTATTTTGTATATATGTATATTACTTGACTTTTAGTGTGCTTAAGTATTTTCAATATGGTTTTGAGTTTAGTGTCTATATCTGTTTATACCATGTTTTGGTCATGCAGCACATATGGATTTCTATGGCTTCGCTGATGGTCCTTGCTGCCACACCTTGAATCTTGCCTCAACTATTTGGGTTCTTTATTCCCCAGCTTACGATTTGGTCAGTTTAGGAGTGGTTTGTATTGGTCCTGCTACCAACAATATCATTGAGTATCGAGAAGTCATAGGTCTTCTAACTAAAGCTACCTCCTAAGATGTTCGAAACTTGGTAGTATTGATGGACTCACAACTTATGGTTTGTCATCTAAACCATGTGTATACCATTAGGAATCCTGTGCTTCATTGTCTCTTCTGGAGGGTATGTTTGTTAGAAAGGTCATTTGAAAGTATCACCTATAGGCATATCCCTAGAGAACATAATGTAGTTGCTGACTCATTGGCTAATTACATCCTATATTGGCATATTTCCCATTCATGACATGAAAATCAAACATGGTTCATTGTAAATAAACTATAAAAGACACATAAAACTCATTTAAAATACATTCACCATTTGAGACGTATAAACACCAAGTAAAAGTCTATATCTATATATATATATATAACATATTTTACAAAAAATAGGTCACGAGACCTCATCCGCAGCATGTAGGCATTCAGGTAAAAAATCACCATACAAAAATCCTGAAGCTATCAGCTTTCAGTGGATACATCGTGCACTCATTGTCTAATGATGATCATGGTAACACATCACTGCCCGAGGTACTCTATGTAGCAGTCTGCTAAAGCAACCCGGTACTCCCGCTGTAGCTGTCTAATACCTTAGTGCGAGGTCATCAATAGAAGCATCCGAGATGTCTAGAGTCAACCTCTCTAGGTTCTCCTCTAACTCCCCTGTCACATTGTCACCCTGTGGTACAAAACAGGCTCCAGCTCGCTTATCCAGAGGGGAGGCTCCCCCAAATCCTGTTGCTCTGATGTCTGCATGAAAACATTCAAGTCTCGTTACTAAAAATAAAAGATATAAAACATTAAAAAACATAAAAAAACTATTTCCATTTTAGGGTCTTTTGTTTCTTATCGATGTCACCCCCCTACCCATCAGGTGGTAGCAGTAGGTTAGGGTCACCACTAAATTCAGTGCCCACATATGCATAGTCCTCCACCATGAGGAGTTGATCTCTAAACCATCGAAAGAACGAGTCACTGAACTTTACCTTCCCCCTACCCATTCTAGTATGGGCCATAATCCGGACCCACCTTTGCATGCGAGGGTCCCGTTCCCTCAACTTTGTAAAGACCACCTGGGATCTCATCTGTGGAACCCACTCGAAGAAGAAGCAAGCTAGAATGGAACTGAAACCAAATTGCTTCAGTTCCCCCTGCTGACACTTAGTCAGTTGGTCCTTGAAGATCGAAAGTAGTGATTCCTTCCAGTTAAATACTGTAGGCTCCATGGCCTCTATGGTGTAGAGCATATGCGCTCTAGACGTCTGGTGTACTCCTTGGCTTCCCACCACTCTTTGCATGGTAAACAACACAGTCCGTACAGGGCCATACACCACTGCTTTTATGGTAATTTTCTTCCCCGATGTCCTAGTCCCAACAATGCAGTGACAGTATGTCAACTCTTGAGTAGTAATGTCCCCCCATGGGAACCAGTCAGCGAGATGGGAGCACCTATATGACCCAAAATTTCATAAAAATTAAAATTTTTTACACTAACATAAAATGTCTTAATCGCAGTTTAGTAACTGCTAGAAGTTAGTGGAAAATGAAATAGTTTAACAAATTTTAAGGATTATTTTAACATACAGAAAAACTAATACAACTCTAATATTTATAAGTTATATAAAATTTACTTGCATTTAATTGATACTAGTTGTACTGATGATTTAATTTTGTCAAGTAGGTGAGAAACCATGTTTGAAATCAGGGCTTACTTAACATTCTGCTAACTCAAATGGACTACTGGTTCTTACAGGTTCAACAGGTAAGCATATGATCAAGCAGAAGTTTATTTTGAATTATGTCGAGAAGTACTTCTTTAGCTTGATAAGATGCTAGTATAAAAATTGATTATTAAGATGCACGACTTCGATGAGGTAAAGTAAATTCCTTCGTTGTTTTGGATCTATGACAGTATTTCAATTTAATCCATAATGAATTTTATCCTTAACATAATTAATGCTATTTACAATAATGATTTCTTCTAATATTTCTTTCTATCATAAAGATGATAGTACCTAGTCAATTATAGACTCTTACAGTGAGCATAGAGCTCATGATCTTGGCATATAATTACTTGTACTATTTCATGATCTTACTGCTACTATCATGTTTAATACTCAAGTGTACTACTCTTTATGTGTGAACATACTCCTATGTTTCTCAAAGGTAAAGTTTACAATGAAAGATTAGTTACTTAATAGAAACTCTTTCCAAAGGTTAGTCTTCAGTCTTCTTGAAGACTCCTTCCTTTATCAGCATCCAGTCTTTTTGGTGGAGAAGTTTAGAGCTCTTCAGTCTATAAAATAAATCATCATATCATTATATTAATACTCTATTTATCCTTTATTAGTCATGTAATAATACCAAACTTATTTGTTTTGTAGCAATTATGGTTATCTTCTTGCACAGCTAGTGGACAAGCTGTGTACATAGTATTGAGTTTATAACCACGATGCAATTGTTATTGCAATATTACAATACTATATTGATTTATGATTTAACATTATCAAACTATACCCATCATTTAACTTATAACCTAAGGTAGTTTTACTACCTAGTATTTACTAAGGTGTAGTCGAAACTATTGGCATTATATATTATAAGTTGTGTTTCTTATAAAAATATTAGTTTTAAAGCATAGTATAAACAATAGCATGATTGATATTGTAAGCAATCATATGAATTATCCAAATGATCGATGGCAAAGTTGACATGATGAACCATTAAAGGAAATTTGAGGTCTAAAATGGGCCCCATAAGGAAAATAATAAAATAATAGTTTAAATAATAAATTAATAGTTTAAATAATAAAATAATAGTTAGTAATTATGGGGGAAGAATGAAAAAACTACTTTTTTTGTTCGTATTTTCGACATATCTCCCTGTGTTTTTACTCATATTTTGAGTAGGAGAGCTCATTGGATACAGAATTTAATTCTACATCTAATGAGTACCCACACTGCATACTTTTGATAGACCCCTCTACCCCAAAAATAAGAAATACCTGAAAAAACATGATGATGACATCATCATCACATTTTTTCAGGTATTTCTTGTTTTTTGGGTAGTGGAGTCTGTCAAAAGTATGCAGTGTGGGTACTCATTGAATGCAAAATTAAATTTCGCATCAAATGAGCTCTCCTGCTCGGAATTTGAGTAAAAACACACGGAGATATGTCAAAAATACGAACAAAAAAAGTAGTTTTCTTTTATAACAAAGATGTCAATTCAACCATTATGGTTGATTCATTTTATTGAAATTCTATTGGTTCTTGAATTCCAACTCACAAAATTTATTGTTGGCATGTTTTCTTATAAGGCCCATTTTAGACCCCAAATTCCCTCTAATGAATCATATGAAATGTTCTATTATGGTCAATAACATGATTTGTATTATTGGAAAATGTTATGAACTTTTATACTAAAGTCAATAGCATGGTTTGTAATAATTGGCAATGATATGTTTTATATTCGAATGTGCAGTGTTGACTATAGAAATCGACCCACACTTGGTTAAATTTCTGGAAGGCCATGTGGATAAGCCTCCACCATTCATTGGTTGACTTATAACGACGAAACCCTGCTCCTTTGCATTTTTCTCCAAGGGTTTGTCTTCCTGCAGGCTATGCTGTGAGAATCCTTGTAGCCATGAGAGGCTTGCAACTTCCTTGTTTGTTGGCTCCGTAGTCTGCATTACGGTGCAAGTGGTTTAAACTTCTTCTCTTGGCTCGAAACCTGAAAAAGGTTTTACCCTTGTGTCTGTCCATTCTTTACCTTGGCATCATGGAGTTTGAGTCTATTTCTTGCTGCCTCTGTCGCAGAGTTGGCTTAAGGGTATTTTCTTGCTTCTCGATTTTGTGCATTCGAATTGGATGGCCGTATCTTCTCAACTATAATTTCTTCTTGCTCACAGGTAAAAATATTATTCATTACTTAAGATTCCTTCTATCAATTTAATTACAAAGTTAGGGTTTTAATAAATTTGACTCAAACTTTTGAATATTGTCTGGTTTACAAACTTGGAGGCTCACGCTGACAGCTCCAAACTTTGTGTGGAATGCAAATCCTGCTTCAGTTAACTTCGTGGGCTTCCAACTGGTAATCCCTATTCTCGTCATGGGTTCTCCCTACTTGCGAAATGGGCTGTTGGTTGAAGGTTCCTATGGTTGGAAACATAGCTTCGAACTCTCTACTAGTTATGATATTTAGTTTGTTATTTATAATCCATGTTTTATTTTAAAACCCTGGCAATACTTTGCTGGGTTGCATAAGATTTTGAAGCTGTGATGTATAAGTGGTTTCGGTGAAACAGTTTCAGCCTTACAGCTTAATGATGTAATACTGTTGTTAAGTTTATAAAAACCTCCTCTATGCTCAGAGATGCTTAAGTGATCGCTGTCTCATTTGCTTCGATTTTCCTATTTGAACTTCAGGGAAATGAAGACTGTGAAAAGGGTTTTACCTATCCTGTTAGTAATGTATTTTGTTTACGATTAATATAAAAGACTTAAGTGTATTTAATTTAAAGAAAGAAGACTGTGGAACAGTCTACATGTAAAGTTTGCGAGGGTTTTACTTTTACAGTCAGTAATGTAACTAGTTATAGTTTAATAGTGGGACTCATCATGGCCCTCCTTCGGCGATACTATTCCCGTCGACATCGGCTCATTATCTGGGAAAAGGTCTTAGAAACAAAACTTAGTACCTTGAGATCTGTATGCCTTAATGACAGATTCTCTCGCTCTCGACATAGGTTCATATCATTGACCTTTGATCGATGGAATCGACTGGGTGTTTGACATCAAGACATCTATTCACGCTCAGTAGATTGTACTAGGGTACCTTGGGAATCATTGACATCAATGGTGATCTCCCTCACACTTGTTAACGGTTCACATCATTGGTCGGTAATCAAGTGATTTCTACTATGTTCGACTTCATATCATTGTAATGACGTGGATAGAATTGTACTTTGTGGAAGACGAGATGAAGACCTTGGGTATTTGTTTAAGCGCTCATTGCTTTCCCCAGGTTGTGATGGAGTTTTGTAAACCTAGCATGGATCCACATTTATATGGTCGTGGTTATGCTCAAATTTGCATCTATATGACATAGATCTATGTTGTATGTCCAGTAGCTATGTCTAAGTTTGAGTCCTCTATCACATGGATCTATGTTATATTCTAGTAGCCATGATTGTTTATTCCTCTCATGGATATACCTTGTATTGGTCTGCATCCATGAGTTGGTTACATTTGTCTATGAGTCAAAAGTATTGATCTACTACAGATTCCTACTAGACGACATTCTTCGACCGAGCTGACATTTTCAGCTCAAAGTGACCACTTTTTCTATCAAAGATGTCGCTTATCGTATCCCTCTAAGTCTCATGCTTTGGAGGGAGTTTTGTTATACATAAATCGTGTCATGATCATGTGATGAGACCCTTAACTTCCATGTTTTCCCTTAATCCCAACACTTGAAGTGGAAACTTGCTATGTTTATCAATTCTACTTGAAAAAACCTAGCACTGCACTTACCCTGTGGATGATGAGCGGTACCTTGCTCAACACCGCTTGTATCCTATTATAGAGAAGCAGTGTCACCGCCTGTGGTATTTCATCTTAAAGCGGTTCTCATCTAAACCGCTCTGTCATAAGGGAACAAAAGTGGTACCCTAGGTAAAATGGGAAAAAGAGAAGTTTCTCGAGGCTTCCAGAACTTGAGCCTCGTGTCCTCCCTTATCCCTATCATTATGGATTAGTTTGAGCTCAAGATCCCCCATGGTAGGATCTTTGAACCACCTCACCCACCATTCTCTCAACTATTCCTATCCATTGAGCCTTATAAATACAAGCTCATATCCATAGTTGAGGAGGAGAACTATAGAGGTATTGTTATGATGTTGGATTGACTATCTAGTCCAAATCATTGGAGAGCATAGAGAGCAAAGTTGGAGCTTATGGGGATGAAGTGTTTGTCTCGTGGAGGGGATTGTCGACACTAAAGAAAAGGTTGTAAGCTTCTCCATACATTCTTAATGCAAAGATGATTTCCATCCCACATTACTGTTGTTTTGATTTCACATGTACATGTTGCTAGATTCCTTAGTCACTAGCATGGATAAGTAGATGATTTTCTAGTAGCTTTGATGTGCTTGTATGTTTGATATGTTTGCAGGTACACAAGTTCACAATCGAAGCAGTATTTCAGGTGTGTACAGTATTTAGGGAAGGTCTTCATCCTTTGTCGTTCACTCATTTGTTCTGGATCTGAACCATTTAGACTAGAGGAACAACTTATGTCTGCAGAAGGTGCAATATTCCTGATAACAATTTGTTTTTCAATTTCTATTGTGTCCTAACTCCTTAACTCAAAATACACGTCGTTAGTGTTATTCCCATAAATTTTTCAATTCGTAATCATTTTAAAAAACAATTATATGGTGCACTATAAGACATTGACCTCTACATTCTATAAAAAACCCATTTCATGATTATTTTATAAAGACCTTTAAAGGTTGTACCCACAAAAGATGTACCATTTTCGAGGAATGATAGCTTAGATAACTATAAAAAAATTAAAAATTACTAATTTAATTTTCAAAAAATATCACTGCACTAGTGCTATATGCTCTCTACATGCCTACAAAGTTTTGTATGCCAAAAGCATCATTTAGGACCTCAAAGGCTGCACCCACAAAAACATATACCTAATGATTTGCTTAAAAAGAAGTGACTGTTAGAAAAAATGAAATTTGGCATAGTTATAAAAAATTTCAATACATAAACCTTATATATTTGGAAACGTGATTCAATTTCCAACATTCAATCTTTTTTACTCAAAGCAAGATATTTTGTGTAAATATCTCAAAAAAAAAAATTAAGTTGAGGGATTACTGATTTTTCAGTTTCCTATTGCATCTAATGTGCCAAAAGTGACCCCCATTAGCTTGCACTGTCCCCTAACTTATATGGTATTAGCTTAAAAAAGGCCTGATCAATGAATGGCTAGAAATTGAAGGTAAGCGAGCTAAAGTCCAGACAAGTTTTAGAAGGAATCATTCAACCACGGGCTACCTCGTTACACTTAGGATCATTGTAGAGGAATGTTGTAATAATAAGTCTGACATATTTTGTTGCTTTGTGTATTTTAGAAAATCTTTTGATACAGTGCTAGAAATAACCCATGGAATAGGATAGAGGAGCTTTAGGTTCCCTTTGAGTTGATAGCTTTCACGATAAGGTTATATGAAAAGGTCATTGGCAAGTTTAAGAATAATGAGGGGTGTATACCATATATAAATTGTAATATTGAACTTAAACAAGGTTTCCCCCTCTCCCCTACCCTTTTTGACATTTACATTGATAAGGTAGAAAAGTGTTTAGAAGAAGAAGTTTGTGTTAGTACAATCTTAGCTGGGATAGTTATCATCATCCTACTTTCTACTGATGATAATGTTATTATGGAAAGGTGTCCTTCTAATCTCGATAAGAAATAAATAATTTTTATATATTTTTTCTCTAACATGGGTATGTCTATTAACACCGACAAGACAAAAATCATGATTGTAAAATCTAAGAAAGACACGCATGCAAATTTTATTTATGATAATAGAAATCTAGAGGAAATGACTTCTTACAAGTATCTCGGAATTGATATTCATCAAAAGTTTGACTAGAACTATAACATTGAGAAGAGGATTAAAGGAGGGTTAAACGCTTATTTTGGTCTTGAAAATAACTGTAAATTGACCATTCTCGTCATGTGGGATAAAAAGAAGTTCTTCTTTGATTTTTTTTTCATCCCTCTTATCTTGTATGGTTGTGAAGTATGGGGGTGCAACATTTCTAGAGAATCTTGGAGGAATGATTGAGCAAATACATAAGTGGTTTATAACTTATAAACTCAAAATTAAAAGCAATATGCCTTATCCTATTCTCCTCGTAGAGGTGGGTCTTTCCCCCATTGAGAGAATGACTATGACTAGGTACTTGATGTACAAGCATAAGATAAATAACATGGGAAATGAGAGACTTTCTAAAATTGCTTTAAACTGAAGTCAAAACCAACTACGCCTCAAGAGGTGTTGGTGTAAAGATACCATGGCTTAGTTAAACCATTCGAGAATTGATGAAAACGACATTTTGCAGAACATTGATAATGTCAAAAATAGTATTACTTCTAAGTTTAAAGAGAAAATTTGGTTTGAGGAAAATTTAGCGGTTAAGAGAAAATTAAGATACTATAAGAAGGTCATTAATCATAACTTGGAAGATCAGAAGTATCTCTCGGTAGTAACTAGCTCACGAATGAAAATTAATATAGTCATGATTAGAATGAACTCGCATGAACTCCATAGTGAAACAATGCGTTGGTCTATTCCTAAAACTCCATGGGCAAAAAGGGTTTTCCATCTGCATGAGTATATGAGTGTTGATGATGAAAATCACTTTCTCTTAGAGTGTCTTTCTTACACCCACATTAGATCCGAGTTTCATAGTATTTTGTACAATACAAGCCTTTATAACCTCCTAACTTGCCAAAACTATAGCGAGCAATCCTTTTGAGCACAAGAACAAAAATTTAAAGTGAACCAAGTATTATCCTCCTCCTCCTCCTCCTCTAATAATAATAAATTTTAACACATATAAAATAAACAAAAACAATTTAATATGGACTTTTCTAAAAGTATAATGCATATTCTTGATTTTTGTGTACTAAAACATAAAAATTAAAATTATTATCATAAAAGTGCCAATTCTATATATTTTTATCTTAATATTTTTATAAAAACAATTTGATGTAACCAATTTAATTAAAAACTTACTTTCATATATATTTACTTTTTACATGCAACTTAAAGTTGGTTACCTTCTAAATTTGTATATGCAATTTAAAGTTAATTGTTATTTACATTTTAAATTTTTATAGCCAGCTTAAAGTTATTTACCTTTTAAATTTCTATATTAAATCAAATTAACTACTTTATAACACATTAAGTCAAACACATTAACATTTCATAAACAACACATTGTAATTCATATAACATAAAATAAAATCAATTACCCAAAGTGCCATGCCATGATCAACAAAATACCCAAGATATATATAGCATTCTGTAGAGCATTTACTGCAGCTGCAGCAAGCTTGATGACTGTGAAGCTCGAGATCCAACGATCATCAAGCTTGCTACAGCATGCTAAATATTTATTGCCAACAAAATAAGAGAGTCAAATGTACATATGTATAATGTATTCCTATACAGATTTATCTTTGTATTTTGTATTCCTTGTGAGATTTAGACCTGTATTTGTCAAATTTCTCTGTAATTTAACACAAAATTCTGTCATATAAATTTTAAGCTCTACTTTAAAGATGAGCTTATCTTGATTGCTAATTTTCTCCATCCAAGGAATAAGGCCATTACTCATTTCCTCCATCCAACTGGCAAAGAAAAAGGAAATTAACAATAAAGATTAGGAGCAATCACAATAGAATTTTGAATTTTCTTCTTCCCATGAGTGCCAGACTACTTACTGTACTTCAAGCCACACAAAGCACTAATGAACGTACCCCTCTAATTTTGAAGGCTTCCCAGCCCATCAAAGGTCATTTTGTCCCATAGAAGCCCAGGAAAGGCCATCCAAGGTAGGATAAAGACAAGGGTGGAATTGTCCCATAGAAGCCCGTGAAGTAACATTCAATCAACTGCTACGTTTTACGTTCCAAAGTTTATGTTTCCTTAGCTGTTCCATTTTTTAAATGTATAAATATGCCATTAAATTATTTTTTGGCCTAGTTAGAAAAGCTCGCAGGTTTTGCAAAGTCGGTCTATATTCTAGGTTCTGTTATTTATGTTTTTCTTTTGTTTTCTTCGATGTTACATATTTTGCAGCCCCCCATTGGCTTTGTCCATGTGATGTCTGTCTGGGTGCCCTAGGACCGGTGGCGAGCTGTTGTCAGCAGGCCTAAGCGGGTTTTTGGAATCTGTGTGTGCGGGCAGGGTTGGAATTTCAAATGGCGGACACCCGTCAAAATTACCAGTAACAATCAAAATCTGAAACGTTTTCTGTATTCTAAGCCAGATTTTGACGGTCTCCCAAAAATCTTAGTTGTATTCGATGGGTAGTTTGGGCCATGACGGGCATTTACCCGTCAAATTCCATCCCTGTGTGCGGGTGTTGTGCGAATGTGTCTACTGGGGCGGTAAACCATTGCTTATTTATTTCAAGGGTCTGCATTTGTTGTTTGTTTCAGGAAAATAATACATGCTGGGATTGGATGCGTCAAATGCGGCGTGCTAAATATTTATTGTTATTCGGCCTTTGTGGCGTTCGAGGGCCAGGGCCATTGTTGTTGTTATTATTCTTGTTGCTGCATTATACGGAGAGGTTTTGAGATAATATTTTAGAAAAAAAGTCTGTTTATTTTTTAAAATATTGTTTTTAAGTGAATCTCTTAAATTATTGTATTATTGTCTTTAGAAAGGCAATATAAAATATAATGATTGTCTGTATTAGTGTCTTAATTATTGTCTCTATAAAATACAATAATTTTTTATTTATTTTGGAGAATATAAAGGTTATTAAAAATCTAAATGTTTCTTGAATGTTAAACATTTAAGGTTAGCAAATAGTGCACATATATAAAGTTAATTAATTTGTATGATATTTAAAAACAATGCTTTAAGAGTGAAAAGTAATGAACCATAATATACACATAACTTACTAGCATCATAATATTACTATGATTATTTTCAATATTTTTATTTTAGAAAAAGCTTGGATAATTGCTCCATGGGAAAAAATACATACCATGAGTATGTCATAGTCATTATTAAATATTGTTGTGCTACATTTTCCAAACACTACATCCTCATAAAGTTTGAAAGTGTGGAAAAAATGCATCATAAATTAATTACAAATTATGAAGAAACTAGAATTTGTATATAGAATTTCCGGGTAGTGTTTTTCATCCCTTTATCGTTCAAAGATGGTTGACCAAAAGCTCACCATACTCTTGATGTTTCTCTTGCAACCTACAATATACAAGATGTACAAGACATCTATAAGAGAATAAAATGATATATTTAATTTAATCCTATGCAAAATGAATAACATATTACAATTTATCTACATTTTATAACTCCTATAAAAGAAACCAACCCACCATCATCATAAACATCTTGCATCAAATTCTACAAATTTCTCAAAATAACAAGTTTCAATGCATATTGTATAGTTGTAGAATTCAATCCTATGAAGAGTGACAAAGTTCGAAAGAAAGACTTATAGAAGGATTGAAATGTACCTATCATAGAAACTTATAAAAGATCATTGCTTTCTATCTTGTTCCTTTTGTACTCTTTCTACAAGGCACTAAAACTCTAATTATTAATGTGGCATGCTCATTATCCATTTCTCCTCTTTGTTGGAATTGAAGGATGGTTTCCTGCTCACATTCAAGATGGGAAATTAATTCATTGTGTGCAACAAACATTTCACGATGTACCTTTAGAATCTACTCATTATCACTCGGTTATCCTTCTAACAATTTTTAACTTATTACATACCATTTTAGTTAACTTATCACAAAATACATCAAATATTCTAAATAAAGAAATTACATAAAGAGATATTGAGTATTAAGAGATATTTGAGCCAATGAATAAGCATATAACTAAAATCCATTTTTTGTTACTCAAATCGCACTAGTGCTTAAGCTAAGGAGAACCATTCAATTCCAATTCAATCCTTTGATTTACATTCAAAGTTAGTTTTTCTTAATAATAACTATTGATAGAAATTAAATAAATTATTCAAGATAATTCACATTTGGAAGAACTAGATTATGCAAAATTAAATATTATCATGTATTCCACCCATATTGTTAGCACCCTGTAATTTTTCTATCGTTGTGGTAGGAAGTCACAGGGGTAACCATTTCAACCAACCTTTAGAATGTATTCTAGCCAATACAGTCAAAGAGGGCTCTCTCTGTCTCACAAAAACATACATATGGCTTTAAACAACTTACCGAAGGCTAGATTTCTAATAGTAACCGGGTGTTGGTAGATAAGGATGATTTTAAGGAACCATACTTATTCAAAAGTGTATAAATGTTGTTCAATATTACCAATTCTTAAAACGCCAATTATAAAATGATTGGCGATATTTTTCAAAAAATATTTTAATTTCCAAGGATTTTATATCGTTTATATAATAATTTGGTAATTTTTAGGGTGAAAAATTTTTACCCCATCAAAATTGGGCGAAACACGGCTTCAAAAAATGCAAAATGGAAAATCTTTTTTGGGAGAAAAACATGGAAAAATAGCTCATTGGGCTAAAATTTGCCCCTAAAATTATCCTTGTTGGTAGATTTAAAGATGGTGAGACAAACAAACAAGGAAAAACAATTGGGAAATGGAGTCACAACCTGAAATCAATCAAGTGTATTACAGTGAGAATGAGTGAGGATTTTCCTTTGTACTCTGAGAAAGAGTAGGTGTAACACCCCAGTTTTGACCTCGTTTGCATTTAAATAATATGACGTAAATAATCATGGTGTGGAGCTTAAGGCAAAAGCCCCACCATCGATTTAGTGTTTTTGTTTCGGCGATTAAGATTTAGGCCGATAGTGTTTTTATGCTAGCTGAACGTTATAAGTTTGGACATCATGTTAATTTGCAATTTTTAATTAAAATCCTACAGCCAACTATGTCAATGAAAAAAAATGAGATGGGGGCATGACTTTTCCTAAGGATAAGGGGGGGATTGGAAGAGTGGGCAGAAATTCGAAATGGACAGAGCACCATTTCTAGAAAAACGTCTTTTAATTTATTTTGGGCAAGAAAACACTAAGAAAACACCTACCTTTCGCTCATGTAGTCGCGTTTCACCTTCCTCTCATGATTTTGGACTTTGTTGAACATTTTGGGGGAAGGGGGGGATTCTAGCATTCAGACAACTAGCAAAAACCACTCTGAGACTGGATCCTTCATGGATTTTTCCTATTCTGGGAATTGTTTTCCTTTTTACGATTTTCCTATTTGTTAGTCATTTCCTGAATGCGAATGCCCATAATCTAATTTTTTGTTTTTGAATTGAATGACCAACAAATGATTTCGTTTTGGTAATTGTAGTAGTTGGTCTGGCTCAGGAAATGCTCAGAAATTCGTAATTGATGTGTGTGTGTGTGTATTCCTTGGCTTCTGTGACGTTTTGTTAATCCCAGAACTAAGATCGCTATGTGTACATCCTCGTTAAACATATGAACTGATTTGGGGAATAGAAATGGAGTCTGTACTTGCTTGATAAGCCTAGTGTGTGAAGGAACCTCATAGACCAATATAGAGGGATGGTTTTCTTCTTTGCATACCCTGAATAACACTGGAAGGGAAGGCATGGCCTAAGGGACTGTGTAGTAGAGAAGGGGATGCTTGCTTGTGTTGGGTGTGAAAATGTTTAGAAGTAAGGCTAGATCCAGTATGTGTCCATAGCTCTGGGCTTGAGCTCACTAGCTTAGTAGTCAGTATTTCCACCTCCTTGGCAGCCTAATAAACCCAACTGGAAGGATGGCTTGGCTTAGTTGGTAGCCTGATAAACCCATCTGTTGGCTTGGCTGTCACTTGTATAAACTATGGCTATGTGTAAATCACTGCCTGTGTAATCCTGATAAACCCAACTGTGTTGGCTTGGCTGAGTTTTATTGTATCCTTGGCTATGGGGAATTCTGTCAGTGTTCCTTATTCCATGGGGAAATCATGGCCAACTCGGGGTTGGCAGTGTTGCTAAGAGATTGATGAGCACACTATCCTATGATTGGGTGGAACGTTGCAGCAACATAGCTGGTTGCGAGACAAGATTCTGATAAAGATAAGTATTTCTTATGTTTCAATCCCTGCAACTGTACTTGTTTATAAATGAATATGAATATGACGAATGCTTGAATAGAATGTATTTGATGCAGATGTATATTTCATGAATGATGTATATGTGTATGTAATTTTATTTCAATGAATTTTCTAATTTGTTATGAAGTTAGATCAGTCGGATTGGTTATGGCCTGGATGTTGGAAATCAATTTTAGACTTAGAAATTTTCATGAATAGATCGAGTTTTCACATATTTTTGCTTCTGCAACTTGCGTGATGCGAGATGCAGAAATGTCGTTTTGCGAAATTTGCGGGATGCGGGATGTGGAAATGTTGTTTTGTGAAATCTGCTTTCCGTAATTTGCAGGATGCGGTATATGAAAATGTCATTTTGCAAAATCTACTTTCCACAATTTGTGGGATGCAGGATGCAGGATGCGAAAATGACTTATGGTAAATTTTGATTTCCACAACTTTGATCTCTGCAATGACCATTGTGCATGTGGGATGGAGAATGCGACATGCGGGATGCAGGGTGTGAGAGTTAAATTTTGATATGTTTTCGATTCCGTAAGAGAAGCTCTCCGCATCATTGATTTTCTTCGAAATGATTCTCCATCGTTCGATCTCTCTGCGATTGGGGAAGATGAAGAGTTATACACGGTCTGGATTAGAATGTTAGCAAGGGAAATTCTTTCTTGTGTAGATCTTAAAAAAAAATCAGGAATCATCATAGGAATGCAGAATCAGAGATATGTAACTCAGGTAGAAGATTTGGGTCGCGTTCTCTCCTTCGGGGCGGGAGGGGACATGACAGTGTGGTATCAGAGCTGTGGGTTGCAGCATTGGGCCTAGATGGGATGGAATCAGTTGTTAAAAAGATAAGAGTACCCTCTGATACCAACTTGTAGTACACTATAGTGTTGTATCAGAGCTGCTGGTTACAGCGTTGGGCTTGGATGGACCGGAGAGAAAAGTGGTAATAGTATTGGGCCTCGATGGGATGAGTTGGATAGTTACAGAGCGGTTGGTTAATTGTTCCAACTTGTTGTTGGTCGCATGACAGAGAAAAAATGCCATGGGTAGTGGGTAAGTGATTTTGGTTTTGATTATATCTAACATTTTTGTTATCTAACACATTTTTGCAGAATTACAGTCACCTTCAGAAAGGGTAGTGCGATTCTGAATAGTTGGTTCGGCCATGAGGACAAATTATATGAATAATTATGCATGGGACCCCAATCCACACGAGAAATATGCTATGGGGGAAAATGTCAGAATTGGAAATGCTGAGACAGAGTCTAATGGGAGAAGGTTTCAAGATACTCCCTCAGACTTTGCAGCCACCATGAGAAGCCTCAGGGTGGAGATACACAGCTACAAAGAAGACAATGAAAGACTCATTAAGGCTCAAGATGAGTAGAATCAGTTGAACGAAGCCATATTGAACAGTTTGACAGACATTCAGAGAAAGATGAACTTTAGGGACCGGACAATAAAGCTAGAAGGAAGTAAGAACACTACTAGAAGAAGAAAGCGATCTCCTAGTGGGTCATCTGACTCTGAAAAATCCATTGATGATTCAAGTTTTTCCTCTCATGAGATTAAAAGGAAGAGATCTCCTAGTGGGTCATCTGACTCTGAAAGATACACTAAAGATTCAGGCTCTTCATCTCATAGGGGTAGGAGGAAGATGCATTAACAGAAGCGCTCATGAGATGAATTCAGGAATGCAAAGCCACCTACCTTTAATGGTGAGGTAAATACTAGTCAATAAGTTGAAGCTTGGCTTCTGGGAATAAGAAAATATTTCCAAGTCCAAGATTATTCTGTAAATATGAAATATTGAGTAGCCATTTTCAATATGACAAGAAGAGCATCTATTTGGTGGGAACACTTCAGGAAAGTAAAGAACATAAATGAAAGGAAGATCGTTTGGAAACAATTCCAGAAATATTTCAAGTAGAGGTACCTCTTTGACCGGTACTATGATGATAAAATCAAAGAATTCCATGAGCTAAGATTGGGACAACAGACGATGGAGGAATATGCAAACAAGTTCTTGGAACTACTAAGGTATGTCAGGTATATTAAAGATGAGAAGATAAAAGTCTAGTGCTTTCTAAGTGGACTTCCTTAGTCCTACAAAGACTAGTGCTTTGGAAATTCTGTGGTAAAAGATTGGTTTGGTTGAAGAATTCAAAAGCTGGACTAGGCTTGTTGATTATCCATTTGCTTCCATGCTTGTTGGTTGTGATTGTGAAAGGAATTTTTTGAAATCTTAGGTTTCAGTTAGTTCTCTTATCATTTCTCTTATAAACAATGAAATAAAAACCATTTGATTAGCATCTTGATTTCATTTTTTTATATAGAGGACTTCTTTTTTGCTTTTTAAAAAGAATTTTTTTTTACTGAGATTAGGTCATTATCATTATTGAGCATCAAGCATTGGATATCTGATTAGCCTCACAAGCTTTCAGTTTCTCTATGTTCTTTTGTCTCTCTTGCATTAGTACTATCTCGCCAAAAGGAAAAAAAAATAGTGTATTTTTAAGTTAGATCTATCTATGTTTTAAGAAAAATAAAAAAATAGAGTGCATATCCATGTAGAGAGCTTGTTTTTTTTCTTATAGGAAAAGAGACTCTTACCCTTTTGATTGCTTTCAAAAAAGAAAAATGAGTTTGGAATGTGTTGCTTGTCTTTGATTTTGATTTGTTCAAAATAGTTGTTTCAGCATTTTTGGTTTTCAAAATGAAAAGAATATACTCTCTTTCCCTCCGGTAGGTAGGCATACCACGAATGGTAAAGTGAAATATTTGCATCTACATTCTGCATGGTTTTACTTTTCTGTCAAAATTCCATGCATTCACCTAACTGTCCACTTTAAAATTAACGGTAGTTATAGGTTAAAATTTACATAGCAGTTTGAGTTATAGGCTAGAGACATGTTTGGGCGTCGTTAAGCGTAGGAGCTATCGTTACTCATCCACATTAAATCCTGGGACTCGGGCGGTTCTTCCACATACTGTTAGTATATCGAACGGCCTTTCACATACCCTTGAGGTATATTGAAAGATACTTCACTTACTTGATTGTATATAGGAAGGCCCCTTGTGAACGGTTATGCATTAGATAGCACTACTACTAATTTGAGCTCCCACGTACCTTGCATATATCGGGAGACCCCACTAAGATACCTTATCTATCTGAGGAAAGACCTTTGGCTATCTTTCTTGGAGCCATACACCGAAAATAGCATTCAGGGAGAGTGGCCCATTCTTGACAATCCTGGTGAGATGCCTGACTATATGAACTCCTCCTATCATTTAAGTTTTCTTATTTGGCCTATAACTTGAGTAGGGAAATTTTTGGTGTGTTTTCTAGTTTTGAGACCCTAGGTTAGATAGGAACTGTACAAACTAGTGGAGCTAAGACATTCCATAAGAGTACGGGGCTTGCCACCTGATTTTATTCCTGTTTTAGGAGAAAATCTTATGGAAGATATCGACCAAGGAGCTGCTACCAACTCCCAATCGGGAGAAAATGTGGTTGCGGAAAGCGGAGGTTCATATCCTTCACACTCGCCTCCCTTTGTCCAACAACCTTCTCGGGGTAATACTTCATTCCATTCTCCTATAGAAGGTCATGTTGATGATACTACCCATTCAAATTATGGTCCCAATGCTCCATTTTGGGATACCTCTATAGCACAAGCCATTGCCTCATTTGGCACCCGTTTAAAATTTTTTGAAGAAGTTTCACCAAATGAAGAAGAACGTAGAAAATACCAGGCAGTTATTCTTCATGAAAAAGAAATTGAGAAGACAATAGATAACATATTGGGCACACCACCACCACGTTCCATAGTCATTCCTGTGGGATATTGTTCACTTGCAGATTCTATGAGACCCATTGAACTGATTCTAGATTGCATTGTGTCTCCACATAATCCAGGTCAAACTTCCAACCCCACCGCCTCCCATATTATGTATGTTCCCAATCCTCCTGGGTATTTTGCACTGTAATGTCCTGTTTTGGAATTTTTGTTTTAAATGCCCAATTTCCCAATTTTTTCTCAATTTTGGCTCTTGACTAGTTTTGATGTCTAGACCTCCAAATTGACCCAAATGCTTCCAAATTTTATCTGAAGGTACATGACTGATAACATAAATTAAATATCATGCTCATGTATTTTTTTTTACTTCCCAATTACATATACAAACTTTTTTAATGTTCTGTTCAAAGTAGGATTCTTTACTAGCAAATTGGGGCTCCAATTCCCCCCGAGGAATTGCCGGAAATGGCTTCACAAATGATCCCAAAGTCACTTGAATTTCTTAACAGAGGCTGGATATGTTTAAGGGGCCTTTTCAAAGTCCCATATGCATCATGGTTCTATTTATAGAGGCTGTTATGACTCTTTCCAAAACAACTCCCAAGTCACAATTTTGACCCTTGGGGAAAATGCACCAAATCTTCTCCCAATGCAATACAAATGAGTAAAATGGATTCCAATTCTTAAGTACTGAACATGAGACTTGAAACACACATTAATTAAATTCCATCCATCATATATTTATTATAGATACATTCATGCATTCGAAATAATAATCATTACCATGGCATATATCAAAATGGAGTGGAAATGGTCATTGTTTGCTCATTAAAAGTCATTTTGACATACAAATATTGGGAATTTCGACTTGAAACTTCACGGGAATGAATAAAATATCATATTTAACTGATTACAATCATAAATGGACAATTAAAGTCTCTCCCAATTCGAAATCATCACCATTATAATGGTTCACAACAAGATTGTGGGGAAATTACACTATTTCTTCATTGTTCAACATTTTTACATGAATTATTTTGGGTATTTCGACCTGAGAGTCTTCTAAACATGAAATATAGATAATATACATCATCACATAATATAATTGGAATTATAATCTTCCCCAAAGGGATCAATATCTCACCCAAAGCGCAATCCCTCAATTGGCATGAATATGGTGTGAAAACTGGAAAAAGTTGAGAGAGAGTGCTGCAATAGAAGAATCCCCATGATTTTCTGTAGCTTACACCTGCAAATAAGACTCCATAAAATATCCATGAAATAACTGAGTGGCCTTTCCAAACACCAACTAGGATGGGAATCTTTCACCCTCGAAATTGGCTTAAGCAAAAAAACTAGTCATCCACTAGCTCTCACAATTAACAAATGACAATTTCACAAATGAGAAAAAGATTCTTCTCATGGATGATCCCTGTATTTTATAAACATTATTAGTCTTCTAAGGTTCCAAATCCATTCATAAACCAAATCCAAGTTGAATTGGTGTGGCTGCTCATGCTATGCCATGTGACCTCTCTCTTCACCTTCCCTCTTCTCCCAAATTTGAGTAGGAGCCACTTGGCCTTCTCCAACTCCAAAATTCGACCTCTAAGATGCTCTATTCAGTCCTAACATGTCTGTAAGTCAGTATTTCAGCCTTCATATCTGACTTGTTTCATAACTGTCATAGAATCTCCATCATTGGTGTCATAGATGTAAGGGGAATCTAGCCAAGTGTCCATGAAACTCCCATTTGGCTCTTCCTCTCCCATGTAAGTTACAATTCATCCCAAATTAGACCTATTAATTATATGGATAAGTATATCAACCTTATAATCCATCCAAAAACATTATGCTTCCCATATATTCAAATTTGCAAGAGAAAGATACCTTTTAACATAGGAATTCTAGCTAGTGTGGGCCCCATAGTCTCCATGTGTCTTCATGCTCCATTGCCACTTCCATTTTCTCTTGTATTTATTTAATAAGATAAATTATTAAATATTTATCCCCTTCTTATGTATAAACATGATTTATTATCCCCCTTATTCCAAATCTCAAAGCTTCCACCCCCAACCTAGGAAACTAGTGATTTTCCTCCTTGGCAATTATTTGACTTTTAGCATCCCTTTTGACAACTCTCATCAATATGGAAAATGTGATTTGGCCATTGTGACCCGATTCAAAATTTGGGACATTACAAATCCTCCCTTCCCAATATTGCTTGTCCTCAAGCAATTTCAAACATGGTTGTTGAAGAACCTACTTTCTGTATAATTCTTTGAAGTTGCCACTGAGCTGCGCACTTGATTATTTGAGATTTCATGAATATTTCAAAGAGGAACCACCATGCTTTCTGCTGCACTACTCTGATTAACATCACCTTATTAAATGGGGAATCCATTTCCCATACTTCTTGTTTCCCAAATAATTTGAAATCAATGGGACTAAAAACTATCCCAGGGTCCCATTGCTTGCATTGCACTCCAACAATTAAGAGTGCTCTCCAACCCATACCATTTGGAAAGAGAATTCCTAGATCCCATTTTCTTGTATGAATTCTTCCAAACATCATGAGTTCATAATATATATCATCAAATTGTATAACAACATAATAAGAATGTACATCAAGGAGGTGCCTCACCAAGAAATCATGAAAGTGCTTATACCTCCTAGTGAGTAGACTACGACTTTCCAAGTACATACGCTTCAAGTGACCAATCAAATATGCTCCAATGACATAGGTGAGTATCCCATGTCCTTTAATTCTGCTCCAAAAATAAGTTATATGCATCAAAATATTCAGCCATGTATTCTTTCATCCCAGAAGTGAATGATGAATCTCCAGTCAAATTTGAACCAAATAGTGAGAAACGGAAACAAGGAGACTTCAACTGACTCAAAGAAGTCTTACCCATACATCCATGAATGAGTGAATCATAAATATATAACAATGTATGTGGATGGTAAAAAAAATATCCTCCTATCATAAGTCTATTCACCCTAGTGTTGGATGAAGTTCCTCCAACATCAAACAAACCAAGTGTTGTGCAATACAAACCATGAGTCTTCAAGTGACTCAAATGCATATCATAGCTGCATCCAGGTAGATGTTCATCATCATAAAGTAACAAAGGATGCTGCTACAAATTTGAATAAGAGTGTGCTCCAACCATTTCATCATAAAAATTAAATCTAGGAGTTCCATACTCCTCAAGTGGCATTATTAAAAAGAACCCTTTCACCCATACTTCATTGAGACTAATGCTGCAAAACATGAAATTGTAGGATGTATGAGAATGAAATAGCTCACCCAAATGATCAGAAATTGAAAAATTGTCATAATGTGAAGTATCCATTGCGGTAGGATTATTCACCTCCCTAGAAAATGCAAAAATTTCCTCATGGGTTGGTTCCAAGGCGGTGGAATTATGCACTTCTTTAAAAATTGTGTAACCATTTTCAAGAGGCAACTCAAGTTCCTCTTCCACTATTACTAGTGATTGGATCTCATCACTATAATCCTCAAGCACACTAAGAACTTGCAATTTTTCATGTTTCTCATGATCCATCATGTCATGAGAATCCTCCAAGCAATCTACCTTATGAAAATCTGAAACATCAGAGGAAAAACAAGTGTCTTGCAACTTTTCAAGAAGTTGTTCATTTTGAATTGTGAGCTTATCAATAACTTCATTATTCTTCAAGTAGGATTCACGTAACCATTCAATAATCTCAATGACATTTTTTCTATAAAAAATCAAAGACATGAAATTACTTTTGATGTTGCACATTGCTCTTTGGATCTTCTCCATGTCTTCAAGGAAGGATGGATCCTCCAAGGAAGTAGCTCTCCAACAAGAATTTGATACCAATGCTTGAGTATCATGGAGTATTCTAAGGGCCTCTTGGATCTTATTTTCATTCATATTTAAGGACCATTCAAGAAAATTATGCTCTTGCAAATGAACCTCCTCATCTTCTTCCTTCTTTCTTGGACCAACTTCATGAAGCTCAAGTGGTGATTGAGAAGTTGATCTTGTTTCTTCTTCAACTGCTACAAGGTATTAATTTTCATGTTTAATGGAATTTTGGCTTGCAACAAAATTTTGAAATCTGATCTCTATGTCACCAACATAGAATTGTGAGCACCCATTAGTAGGTACTCCTTCATAGTTCAAGCATCCATCAATAGATTCTCTTTGCTTCATTTCCAAGGTAGCATGTGTCTCAAAATTATCTTCAGTATTTTCAATAAAGAATTCTTCATACTCATGTGATGTCTCTTCATATTTTTCAGATTCACTTGGGAGTGAATTTTGATCATATTCATGTACTACTTCTTCTACTCCACCTATTTTAGAACTAGGTGGTTCATGGTCTTATCCACTAGCTCTCACAATTAACAAATGACAAATGAGCAAATCAGAAAAAGCTTCTTCTCATGGCTGATCCCTGTATTTTATAAACATTATTAGTATTCTAAGGTTCTAAATTCATCCATAAACCAAATCCAAGTAGAATTGGTGTGGCTGCTCATGCTATGCCATGTGGCCTCTCTCTTTACCTTCCCTCTTCTCCCAAATTTGAGTAGGAGCCTCTTGGCCTTCTCCAACTCCCAAATTCGACCTATAATATTCTCTATTCAGTATTGACAAGTCAGTATGTCAGTATTTTAGCATTCAAATCTAACCTGTGTCATAACTATCATAAAATCTCCATCATTGGTGTCATAGATGTCATAAATGTCAGGGGAATCTAGCCAAGTGTCCATGAAACTCCCATTTGGCTCTTCCTCTCCCATGTAAGTTAGAATTCATCCCAAATTAGACCTATTAAGTATATGGATAAGTATATTAACCTTATAATCCATCCAAAAACATTAGGATTCCCATATATTCAAATTTGCAAGAGAAAGATACCATTTAACATAGGAATTCTAGCTAGTGTAGGCCCCATAGTCTCCATGTGTCTTCATGCGCCATTGCCACTTCCATTTTCTATTGTATTTATTTAATAAGATAAATTATTAAATATTTATCCCATTCTAATGTATAAGCATGATTTATTATTCCCCTTATTCCAAATCTCAAAGCTTCCACCCCCAACCTAGGAAACTAGTGATTTTACTCCTTGGCAATTTTGACTTTTAGCATCCCTTTGACAACTCTCATGAATATGGAAAATGTGATTTGGCCATTGTGACCCAATTCAAAATTTGGGACATTACACGCACCTGGGGCTCAACATTCAATTCCTATTTCATCAATACCTTCTAGTGTAGGGGGGCAACCCCCAGCATGACCTACGTTATATGTCACCAAAATTGTACCTAGTCATGGAAAGACCTCTTAGAGTATAGAGAAATCTAAATTTTATGTCCCTCCTACCCACACAAATGTGGTTAGCCCCCCATCCATTTCAGGTCAGCCCTTGGGGGCGCAAGCTGTAACCAATCAAACCTCTTGGGGGTATGGTTACACAGCAAATCAAGTACCTGTAGGAAAAATTAATTATCCACCCAACCCTACAGGAATGGCTTATGATGGAATTCCATATCCTAGTAATACTTTCACGTCATTGGGGGCAACCTAACTGGTCCTACATGCCAACTATGGGGGGGATACCTATACATACTGTGGGGGGTGCCAAAGGACCACCGTATGGAGGTCCTCCCCCTGGGAGGCCTAATGGTCCTCGAGGGCCTCATGAATTTCCTCCTTATGGTTCTAGTGGTCCTGGGGGGCCTAGTGGCTTCCCTCCTAATGGTCCTGGAGGGTCTGGTGGCCCTCCTCCTAGTGGTTCCGGAGGCTCCATAGGCTTACCTCCCAGGGGACTCAAAGGGTCTGGTGGTCCTCCTCCTGGTGGTATAAGTGGTCCTGGTGGTCCCAGAGGCCCCAATGGTCCTGATCCCAGAAACCAACCCCCTACGGGCAGATATTCCATTAGTTCTTCATCACAACAACCTATCTATCAATCTACTTACGATCCTACTGGTACTTATATGCCATATCAACTTTACCAGTATGTGCAACCTATTCGTCAGTTTCCTTTCCTAACAACCTTGGACATTCATGATTTGTCCAAGTTGATTAATGATCCCATTTGACATAACCCCTCGTGGCCTCCCATTCTGGTAAAGTTTCCATCGGATATTCCAAAGTTCGATGGGAAGCAGGGAGATGATCCAAAAAACCATTTCATGACATTCCATTTTTGGTGTTATTCAAACTCCCTTATGGATGATTCAGTTTGCTTAAGACTCTTCTAGTGAACTTTGACCGGTACAGCCGCGAAATGGTACATTGAACTTTCGCAACATTCGTTTGTGGATTTTGGCTCATTGGAAACTATGTTTCTTACACACTTTCAGCTTCCTATCCGTTATGAAATGGGCACTGATCTCTTAACTTCTCTATGACAGAACACCTCCACCCATATATCCGATCATATCCATGAGTGGAGAAGGCAGAGAAGACTTATTAAGGCTCCTATCCCGGATCAGTTAGTAGCTGATTGGTTTACTAAATATTTGTTGCCTCCGATTGCCCGAGATGTGGCTATGGGAGGTATCGTTACTGAAGATTAAGCCATTAGTTGAGCCCAATATCTGGACTTGATCTATTCCCAGTCTAGAACTTTGTATGACTTGATCCCTCAAGCTCCTCGCCTGAGCACTGATCCTACAAAGCCACTAGCAGAAGTCCCTGTTGATGGGATTGTTGGTTCAATCCAGTTCCCGTCATCAGCAAAACCTGCCAAGCAACCCCACACTGCCACCCCTATCCCTTTGACTCCCAATGTTTCTACCGAGGTCAATTCTATTCAGAGTATTCAAATTCTCGGCAACAATAAAAAGAAAGGTAAAGATAGAAACAAAAAAACTAGAAACCAATAAGAGAATCCAAAACCAACCACCAATGATAATGGTAAAGGGAAAATAAAAGAAAAATATCCATGTCTGGTATGTGGAGGTGACCATTTCACAAAAGAGTGTCCTCGTCGGGACAAAATCACCCAATTTTTGAAAACAAATCCCGCACCCGCAGTTCTCATGGATCATTTTCCCTCTCAACAACAACTGATAGACCACATGTCTAATCAGGGAAACTCTAGTTCTTGAGAGGAAATTCGCATGATGTCCTCAGATACTATTAGTTTGCAAACTCAAAGTCAGAGTTATAAGAAACCCGTAGACAAGAAAGAAGACAACTCTTCTTCAGGAAACTCTCCCTCTACTGGTTCTCCCGAATCCTCAGCTACTGTTCCCCTAACCATCGAGAAGCCTACTCTCGACATTGTTTTGTGTCCACCCAAGAGTACTCTTAGGAAGGATAGTTTTAACCATAACTCCTAAGCTACTCGATTTTATAATGTAGTTGAAGAACCATGTGCAATTCCTACCATGGAAGTACTCCAAAGTTGTCCTACACAATGTAAAAACTTGTTAACGGAGTTAGGAGATTTGGACCCAAACAATAATTATTTGATTCATTTCAATGTAGAGACCTATAAGTCTAGACTACCTCACAAAATCGCTTTCCAAATCATAATGAAAGTAGTCGAAAAGAAGGTCTTTAGAACTATCTTAGATGAAGGATATTCAACTTCGGTTTTGTCTCTGTCTTGTTGGAAAGCTATTGGCTCTCCCGAGCTTGTGACATCACCTACGACTCTGAAAGCCTTTGATGGACAAGGCTTCCAGCCCCATGGTCTCATACCAGCCCTTTCAGTCAAGCTTGGGGGAAAATCTGTTTCTATTCAAGTAGAAGTGGTAGACGCCCCGTTAGATTACAACCTCCTTCTAGGAAGAAATTGGTTTTACGCCATGACTGTTGTTGCTTCTATGGTATTTTGAACTGTCCAATTTCCACATCTAGGGAGAGTTGTTACCATTGACCAGCTCGATTTCTATATGCTGGATGTTACTACCTCTATGGCTAATAACATCCCTATGTTAGGCCAGTCCCCTCCTCCTTACCAGTCGATTGGGGTAGGCATGTTGAAGGATTCGTCCCTTATGGGGATTTTTCCATACACTCCTCCTAACATAGATAAAATGACAATAAATATTATTTCATCATTTGATTATGATCCAAAGGGAAAAAAAATTGTTGATTCCACCTCAGTGAGTCTACTTGAAGAAATGTACAACATCATTCAAACCCTTTATGATGACCACACTGATGAACTTCATCTGGTGGCTTCGGACCCTTACCACCTAACCTACTAGTTAGAACCCTCTCTTCATAGTCTGTATTATCTCTCTAAGACTTTTCCTTTCGATGAGTCCATTATAGATATCATGAGTAGGAATGAGCATATCCAAGAGGATCATCATCATAGATCCTCGTTCCTCTCCAACACCAGTTCGGTAGACCATGAATTTGCATCCCTGTTTTCCATTGATATTGTCAACACACCTCAAAATCCTATATTGTTGCAAGACACGGATTCTGAAGGAAACCTATGCAACATTACTCAAACAAATCCAATTGACATATCACCCAATCCTGGTACCATTGAGCATGTTCATGTTGGGCAGAACTGCTCGGTAGAAGAATCTGAAGCATATAGAGCACTTTTCAAGGAACTCTGCGATATTTTTTCTTGGTATTATGAAGAAATGACGTGGATAGACCCATCCATTGTGGTCCATGAAATAAAAACCTATCCCATTGCTAAAGCTATTAGGCAAAAACTAAGGTAAGTCCATCCATGGAAGGCCATAGCTATTAAAGCTGAAATAGAGAAACTTCTCAAATCCGGGTTTATTTATCTCGTACCCCTGACGAAATGGGTATCAAATATCGTCCCTATCAATAAAAAGTAGGGCACCATTAGAGTCTACATCGATTTCAGATATTTGAAGAAAGATTGTCCCAAAGACAACTTTCCCACTCCACATATCTACCAGATTATCGACAATTGTGCCAGAAGTGTCATCTTCTCATTTATGGATGCATTTTCAGGTTATAATCATATTTAAATTTTACCCACCGATCAGCACAAGATGGCATTCATTTTCCCATGGGGAACCTTTTCATATAGGAAGTTACCATTTGGATTAAAAAACGCTAGAGCCACTTTCCAGCATGCTATGTCCGATGCGTTTCACGATATAAAATGTATTGTTGAACCGTACCTTGACAACCTCCCTACTCATTCACAACATCGGGAGGACCACCCTGGTCATCTTAGAGGCATTTTCCTGAGATGCTGTCATAATAATATACGACTCAATCCTCATAAATGTTTTTTCTGCGTTGAGATGGGATGTGTGTTAGGTTTTGTGGTTTCTAAGGATGGCATCTGGATAAATCCATTAAAAATTGTCACTATTTTAGCTCTATCATCCCCAACCAACCTTCTAGAACTCCAAAGTTTGCAATGGAAGGAAAACTTTCTCCGTCGTTTCATGTGCAATTTTGTAGAGAAAACACACAGTTATATGCGTCTCCTTAAGAAGGACACTCCATTCTATTGGGATGACCAAGATCAATGAGCCTATGACAATCTCAAACATGCTCTGACTCATTCACCCATGATACACCCCCCAGATTATTCAAAATATTTTCTCTTATATATTGTTGCCCCCACTACTACCATCGCTATGGTTTTGGTGCAGGAAAATCCCGACGGTCAGGAGCATGTGATCTACTATGCTAGTAAGAATCTTATGGATTCTAAAACCTGATATTCATGCGTGGAGAAATTAGCATTGGCCATAGTCATTTCTATTCAAAAATTTCTTCACTACATCTTGCTTTGCACAACCACCGTATTGGGAGACTTGAACCCTATGTATTACATCCTGACTCATCAGGTGGATAGTCATACTACAAGAGTTTGATCTGGAATTTTCCAAAGACACATCAAAGAAATCCTTGGTCTTTTCCGAGCTCATGTGTGATCTTCCCTATGCTTCAACGGAATCTGAGCCCATTGATTCATTTCCGGATGAATTCATGTTCCCGATAAGCACTACTGACCCATGGTATGGAGATTTTCTCATTTATCGCCAAACAAAAAGATTTCATCCAAATCTATCCCATGATGATCGTCTCTGTATCCATCACCACACAAAATACTACCTCATCTTGAATGACACTTTGTATAGACGTGGTATCGATTCCATTCTCCGGCGATGCCTCACCCATGAGGAAGCTCAACAAGTGTTGAATGATTGCCACTCTGGAGCATGTGGCGATCATTTATCTAGGATGGCTAAAGCCCAGAAAATCCTTTGTGTTGGCTATTTATAGCCTTCAGTCTTTAAATATTGTCACAACGGTGTCAAGAAATTCCCACCCTGTCAACATTTTTATCCGAAAAAGCACACTCATCCTCCTCCGCTACACCCTGTCATTACCGTCGGCCCGTTTTCCAAATGGGGGATTTATTATATGCATTTTAAGTCTACCTCGACCGGGGCGCATGGTTACATCATCGTAGCCGTTGACTATTTTACAAAGTGGGCTGAGGCCATGCCTACATATGCAGAGGACGGTAAGACTGCCGCTCTCTTCCTATTCAATCATGTGATAGCTAGATTCGGAGTCCTGCAGTCCATAGTTACTGATCATGGATCACATTTCTGTAATCAAATGATGGAGGAACTAAGTGCCAAGCTAGGTTTTCATTTTGAAAACTCTATGCCCTATTATCCACAAGATAATGGTCAGGTAGAGGCCATTAACAAAGTTTTGAAAACTATGCTTCGTCAGATGGTTGGAGACCATAAATCTAACTGGCACCATATCCTTTTCTCTGCTCTCTAGGCTTACAGGAATTAGGTGAAAACAGCTACTAGTTTCACACCTTTCCAACTTGTCTATGGACTTGAAGCTGTCTTTCCGACTCAATGTCAAATTCCATCCTTGAAACTTGCTGTTGAACATCTCCTAGACACTTCTGCAGAGGAAGAGATATTTTTGTACTTGAACAACCTTGACAAAACTAGGAGAGATGCTGCCTTGGCTAATGAGGCACACAAGAAACATGTCAAGGCACAGTATGACAAGTCTATTCAACCACGTGCCTTTAATGAGGGTGACCTAGTTTTAACTTACTATTAGAGATATGACAAACTATGGAAAGGAAAGTGTCAATCTATGTGGTACGGTCCTTTCATTATTTCCAAATTTTTAAAGAAAGGGGCCTACGAGCTCATAGACTACGATGTAATCCCTTTAAGACAACATCGCAATGGGTTGTACCTAGAGAGGTAATATTCCTAGATCCCTCTTGGATAGTATCTTGTATATATGTATATTACTTGACTTTCAGTGTGCTTAAGTATTTTCAATATGGTTTTGAGTTTAGTGTCCGTATCTATTTATACCATGTTTTGGTCATGCAACGTAGATGGATTTCTACGGCTTCACTGATGGTGCTTGCCGCCACACCTTGAATATGGCCTCAACTACTTAAGTTCTGTATTCCCCTACTTACAATTTGGTCAGTTTAGGAGCAGTTTGTATTGGTCCTGCAACCAACAATATCGCCGAGTATTGAGCAGTCATAGGTCTTCTAACTGAAGCTGCCTCCCAAGATGTTCGCAACTTGATAGTCTTGATGGACTCACAACTTATGGTTTGTCATCTAAACCATGTGTATACCATTAGGAATCATGTGATTCACTGTCTCTTCTAGAGGGTACATTTGTTAGAAAGGTCATTTGAAACTATCACCTATAGGCATATCCCTAGAGAACATAATGTAGTTGCTAACTCATTGGCTAATTACATCCTAGATTGGCATATTGCCCATTCATGACATGAAAATCAAACATGGTTCATTGTAAATAAACTGTAAAAGACACATAAAACTCATGTAAAATACATTCACCATTTGATATGTATAAACACCAAGTAAAAGTCTGTATATATATATATATATATATATATATATATATATATATATATATAAACGTGTTTTACAAAAAATAGGTCACGAGACCTCATCCGCAGTGCATAGGCTTTCAGGTAAAAAATCACCATACAAAAATACTAAAGCTATCAGCTTTCAGTGGATGCATCGTGCACTCATCGTCTAATGATGCTCGTGGTAACACATCACTGCCCGGGCTACTCTACGTAGCAGTCTGCTAAAGCGACCCGGTACTCCCACTGTAGGCGTCTGATACCTTAGTGGGAGGTCATCGATAGAAGCATCCAGGATGTCTAGAGTCAACCTCTCCAAGTTCTCCTATAACTCCCCTGTCACATTGTCACCCTATGGTACAAAACAGGACCCGGCTCACCTATCCAGAGGGGAGGCTCCCCCAGGTCGTATTGCTCTCACGTCTGCATGAAAACATTAAAGTCTCGTTACTAAAAATAAAAAATATAAAACATCAAAAAACATAAAAACACTATTTTCATTTTAGGGTCTTTTGTTTCTTACCGATGTCACCCCACTGCCCATCAGGTGGTAGCGGTAGGTCAGGGTTACCACAGAATTTAGTGCCCGCATATGTATAGTCCTCCACCATGAGGAACTGATCTCTAAACCATCAAAAGAATGGGTCACCGAACTTTACCTTCCCCCTACCCGTTCTAGTACGGGCCATAATCCGGACCCACTTATTCATGCGAGGGTCCCGTGCCCTCAACTCTGTAAAGACCACCTGGGGTCTCATCTGTGGAACCCACTCGAAGAAGAAGCAAGCTAGAATGGAACCGAAACCAAATTGCTTTAGTTTCCCCTGCCGACACTTGGTCAGTTGATCCTTGAAGATCGGAAGTAGTGCTTCCTCCCAGTTAAATACTATAGGCACCATGGCCATTATGGCGTAGAGAATATGCGCTCTAGACACCTGTTGTACTCCTTGGCTTCCCGCCGCTCTCTGCATGGTAAACAACACAGTCTGTAGAGGGCCATACACCACTGTTTTTATGGTAATTTTCTTCCCCGATGTCCTGGTCCCAGGAATGCAATGAAAGTCTGTCAAATCCTGAGTAGTAATGTCCCCCCCACAAGAACCAGTCAGCAAGATTGGAGCACCTGTAATAACCCAAAATTTCATAAAAATTAAAATTTTTTATAGTGACATAAAATGTCTTAATCGCAGTTTAGTAACGGCTAGCAGTTAGCGAAAAATGAAATAGTTTAACAAATTTTAAGGATTAGTTTAACATACAGAAAAACTAATACAACTCTAATATTTATAAGTTATATAAAAATGACTTGCATTTAATTGCTGCTAGTTGTACTGATGATTTAATTTTGTCAAGTAGGTGAGAAACCATGTTTGAAATCGGGGCTTACTTAGCATTCTGCTAACTCAAATGGACTGCTGGTTCTTCCAGGTTCAGCAGGTAAGCGTATGATCAAGTAGAAGTTTATTTTGAATTATGTCGAGAAGTACTTATTTGGCATGATAAGATGCTAGTATAAAAATTGATTATTAAGATGCAAGACTCTGATGAGGTAAATTAAATTCCTTCATTATTTTGGATCTATGATAGTGTTTCAATTTAAGCCATAATGAATTTTATCCTTAACATAGTTAATGCTATTTACAAGAATGAGTTCTTCTAAGATTTCTTTCTGTCGTAAAGATTATAGTACCTAGTCAATTATAGACTCTTACAGTGAGCATAGAGCTCATGATCTTGGCATATAATTACTTCTACTGTTTCATGATCTTACTGCTGCTGTCATGTTTGATACTCAAGTGTACTGCTCTTTATGTATGAACATACTCCTATGTTTTTCAAAGGTGAAGTTTACAATGAAAGATTAGTTACTTAATAGAAACTCTTTCCAAAGGTTAGTCTTCAGTCTTCTTGAAGACTCCTTCCTTTATCAGCATCCAGTCTTTTTGGTGGAGAATTTTAGAGCTCTTTAGTCTATAAAATAAATCATCATATCATTATATTAATACTCTATTTATCCTTTACTAGTCATGTAATAATACCAAACTTATTTGTTTTGTAGCAATTGTGGTTATCTTCTTGCATAGCTAGTGGACAAGCTGTGTACATAGTATTGAGTTTATAACCATGATGCAATTGTTATTGCAATATTACAGTACTATATTGATTTATGATTTAACACTATCAAACTATACCCATCGTTTAACTTATAACCTAAGGTAGTTTTACTACCTAGTATTTACTACGGTGTAGTGGAAACTATTGGCATTATATATTATAAGTTTTGTTTCTTACAAATATATTAGTTTCAAAGCATAGTATAAACAATAGCATGATTGATATTGTAAGCAATCATATGAATTATCCAAATGATCGATGGCAAAGTTGACATGATGAACCATTAGAGGAAATTTGAGGTCTAAAATGGGCCTCCTAAGGAAAATAATAAAATAATAGTTTAAATAATAAATTGATAGTTTAAATAATAAAATAATAGTTAGTAATTATGGGGGAAGAATGAAATAATATTTTAGAAAAAAAAGTTTGTTTATTTTTTAAAATATTGTTTTTAAGTGAATGTCTTAAATTATTGTATTTGGAAAGACAATAAAAATACAATTATTATATTTATTAGTGTATTTATTTTTTAAATTTAAGGCAATAAAAAATACAATTATTATTGTTTTATTATTGTCTTTAGAAAGGCAATATAAAATATAATGATTATCTGTATTAGTGTCTTAATTATTGTCTCTATAAAATACAATAATTTTGTATTTATTTTGGAGAATATAAAGGTTATTAAAAATCTAAATGTTTCTTGAATGTTAAACATTCAAGGCTAGCAAATAGTGCACATAGATAAAGTTAATTAATTTGTATGATATTTAAAAACAATACTTTAAGAATGAAAAGTAATGAACCATAATATACACATAACTTACTAGCATCATAATATTACTATGATTATTTTTAATATTTTTATTTTAGAAAAAGCTTGGATAATTGCTCCATGGGAAAAAATACATACCATGAGTATGTCATAGTCATTATTAAATATTGTTGTGCTACATTTTCCAAACACTACATCCTCATAAAGTTTGAAAGTGTGGAAAAAATGCATCATAAATTAATTACAAATTATGAAGAAACTAGAATTTGTATATAGAATTTCCGGGTAGTGTTTTTCATCCCTTTATCGTTCAAAGATGGTTGACCAAAAGCTCACCATACTCTTGATGTTTCTCTTGCAACCTACAATATACAAGATGTACAAGACATCTATAAGAGAATATAATGATATATTTAATTTAATCATATGCAAAATGAATAACATATTACAATTTATCTACATTTTATAACTCCTATAAAAGAAACCAACCCATCATCATCATAAACATCTTGCATCAAATTCTACAAATTTCTCAAAATTACAAGTTTCAATGCATATTGTATAGTTGTAGAATTCAATCCTATGAAGAGTGACAAAGTTTGAAAGAAAGACTTATAGAAGGATTGAAATGTACTTATCATAGAAACTTATAAAAGATCATTGCTTTCTATCTTGTTCCTTTTGTACTCTTTCTACAAGGCACTAAAACTCTAATTATTAATGTGGCATGCTCATTATCCATTTCTCCTCTTTGTTGGAATTGAAGGATGGTTTCCTGCTCACATTCAAGATTGGAAATTAATTCATTGTGTGCAACAAACATTTCACCATGTACCTTCAGAATCTACTCATTATCACTCGGTTATCCTTCTAACAATTTTTAACTTATTACATACCATTTTAGTTAACTTATCACAAAATACATCAAATATTCTAAATAAAGAAATTACATAAAGAGATATTGAGTATTAAGAGATATTTGAGCCAATGATTAAGCATATAACTAAAATCCATTTTTTGTTACTCTAATCGCACTAGTGCTTAAGCTAAGGAGAACCATTCAATTCCAATTCAATCCTTTGATTTACATTAAAAGTTAGTTTTTCTTAATAATAAATATTGATAGAAATTAAATAAATTATTCATGATAATTCACATTTGGAAGATCTACACTATACAAAATTAAATATTATCATGTATTCCACCCATATTGTTAGCACCCTGTAATTTTTTTATCGTTGTGGTAGGAAGTCACAGGGGTAACCATTTCAACCAACCTTTAGAATGTATTCTAGCCAATAGAGTCAGAGAGGGCTCTCTCTGTCTCACAGAAACATACATATGGCTTTAAACAACTTACAGAAGGCTAGATTTCTGATAGTAACAGGGTGTTGGTAGATAAGGATGATTTTAAGGAACCATACTTATTTAAAAGTGTATAAATGTTGTCGAATATTACCAATTCTTAAAACGCCAATTATAAAATGATTGGCGATATTTTTCAAAAAATATTTAAATTTCCAAGGATTTTATATCGTTTATATAATAATTTGGTGATTTTTAAGGTGAAAAATTTTTACCCCATCAAAATTGGGCGAGACAGGGCTTCAAAAATTGCAAAATGGTGAATCTTTTTTGGGAGAAAAACATGGAAAAATAGCCCACTGGGCTAAAATTCGCCCCTAAAATTATCCTTGTTGGTAGATTTAAAGATGGTGAGACAAACAAACAAGAAAAACAATTGGGAAATGGAGTCACAACCTGAAATCAATCAAGTGTATTACAGTGAGAATGAGTGAGGATTTTCCTTTGTACTCTGAGGAAGAGTAGGTGTAACACCCCTGTTTTGATCTCGTTTGCATTTAAATAATATGACGTAAATAATCATGGTGTGGAGCTTAAGGAAAAATCCCCACCATCGATTTAGTGTTTTTGTTTCGACGATTAAGATTTAGGCCGATAGTGTTTTTATGCTAGCTGAACGTTATAAGTTTGGACATCATGTTAATTTGCAATTTTTAATTAAAATCCTACAGGCAGCTATGTCAATGAAACAAAATGAGACGGGGGCATGATTTTTCCTAAGGATAAGGGGGGGGGTTGGAAGAGTGGGCAAAAATTTGAAATGGACATAGCACCATTTCTGGAAAAACGTCTTTTAATTTATTTTGGGCAAGAAAACACTAAGAAAACGCCTGCCTTTCCCTCATGCAGTCGCGTTTCACCTTCCTCTCACGATTTTGGACTGTGTTGAACGTTTTGGGGGAAGGGGGGGATTCTAGCATTTAGACAACTAGCAAAAACCACTCTGAGTCTGGATCCTTCATGGATTTTTCCTATTCTAGGAATTGTTTTCCTTTTTACGATTTTCCTATTTGTTAGTCATTTCCTAAATGCGAATGCCCATAATCTGATTTTTTGTTTTTGAATTGAATGACCAACAAACGATTTCGTTTTGGTAATTGCAGTAGTCGGTCTGGCTCAGGAAATGCTCAGAAATTCGTAATTGCTGTGTGTGTGTGTATTCCTTGGCTTCCATGACGTTTTGTTAATCCCAGAACTAAGATCGCTATGTGTACATCCTCGTTAAACATATGAACTGATTTGGGGAATATAAATGGAGTCTGTACTTGCTTGATAAGCCTGGTGTGTGAAGGAACCTCATAGACCAATATAGAGGGATGGTTTTCTTCTTTGCATACCCTGAATAACACTGGAAGGGAAGACATGGCCTAAGGGACTGTGTAGAAGAGAAGGGGATGCTTCCTTGTGTTGGGTGTGAAAATGTTTAGAAGTAAGGCTAGATCCAGTATGTGTCCATAGCTCTGGGCTTGAGATCACTAGATTAGAAGTCAGTGTTTCCACCTCCTTGGAAGCCTAATAAACCCAACTGGGAGGATGGCTTGGATTGGTTGGTAGCCTGATATACCCATCTGTTGGCTTGGCCGTCACTTGTATAAACTATGGCTATGTGTAAATCACTGCCTGTGTAATCCTGATAAACCCAACTGTGTTGGCTTGGGTGAGTTTTATTGTATCCTTGGCTATGGGGAAGTCTGTCAGTGTTCCTTATTCCATGGGGAAATCATGGCCAACTCAGGGTTGGCAGTGTTGCTAAGATATTGATGAGCACACTGTCCTATGATTGGGTGGAATGTTACAGCAACATAGCTGGTTGCGAGACAAGATTCTAATAAAGATAAGTATTTCTTTTGTTTCAATCCCTGTAACTGTACTTGTTTATAAATGAATATGAATATGATGAATGCTTGAATCGAATGTATTTGATGCAGATGTATATTTCATGAATGATGTATATGTGTATGTAATTTTATTTCAATGAATTTTCTAATTTGTTATGAAGTTAGATCGGCCGGATTGGTGATGGCCTGGATGTTGGAAATCAATTTTAGACTTAGAAATTTTCATGAATAGATCGATTTTTGACATATTTTTGCTTCTGCAACTTGCGTGATGCGGGATGCGGAAATGTCGTTTTGCGAAATTTGCTTTCCACAATTTGCGGGATGCGGGATGTGGAAATGTTGTTTTGTGAAATCTGTTTTCCGCAATTTGCGGGATGCGGGATGCGAAAATGTCATTTTGCAAAATCTACTTTCCACAATTTGTGGGATGTGGGATGCGGGATGCAAAAATGACTTACAGTAATATTTGATTTCCGCAACTTTGATCTCTACAACAGCCATTGTGCATGTGGGATGCAGAATGCGACATGCGGGATGCGGGGTGTGAGAGTTAAATTTTGATATGTTTTTGATTCCGCAAGAGAAGCTCTCCGCATCATTGATTTTCTTCGGAATGATTCTCCGCCGTTCAATCTCTCTGCGATTGGGGAAGATGAAGAGTTATACACAGTCTGGATTAGAATGTTAGCAAGCAAAATTCTTGCTTGTGTAGATCTTATAAAAAAAATTAGGAATCATCATACGAATGTAAAATCAGAGATATGTAACTGAGGTAGAATATTTGGGTCGCGTTCTCTCCTTCGGGGCGGGAGGGGACATGACAGTGTGGTATCAGAGCTATGGGTTGCAGCATTGGGCCTAGATGGGATGGAATCAGTTGTTAAAAAGATAAGAGTACCCTTTGATACCAACTTGTAGTACACTACAGTGTTGTATCAGAGCTGTTAGTTGCAGCGTTGGGCTTGGATGGACCGGAGAGAAAAGTGGTAACAGTATTGGGCCTCGATGGGATGAGTTGGATAGTTACAGAGCAGTTGGTTAATTGTTCCAATGTGTTTTTGGTCGCATGACAGAGAAAAACTGCCATGGGTAGTGGGTAAGTGATTTTGGTTTTGATTATATCTAACATTTTTGTTATCTAACACATTTTTGCAGAATTACAGTCACCTTCAGAAAGGGTAGTGCGATTCTAAATAGTTGGTTCGGCCATGAGGACAAATGATATGAATAATTATTCATGGGACCCCAATCCGTACGAGAAATATGCTATGGGGGGAAATGTCAGAATTCGAAATGCTAAGACAGAGTCTAATGGGAGAAGGTTTCAAGATATTCCCTCAGACTTTGCATCCACCATGAGAAGCCTCGGGGTGGAGATACAGAGCTACAGAGAAGACAATGAAAGAATCATTAAGGCTCAAGAGGAGTAGAATCAGTTGAACGAAGCCATATTGCACAGTTTGACAGACATTCAGAGAAAGATGAACTTTAGGGACCGGACAGTAAAGCTAGAAGGAAGTAAGAACACTGCTAGAAGAAGAAAGCAATCTCCTAGTGGGTCATCTGACTCTAAAAAATTCATTGGTGATTCAAGTTTTTCCTCTCATGAGATTAAAAGGAAGAGATCTCCTAGTGGGTCGTCTGACTCTGAAGAGACGTTACCAGAGACGTTACCAGAGGAAGAGACGTTACCAGAAGCGCTCATGAGATGAATTCAGGAATGCAAAGCCACCTACCTTTAATGGTGATGTAAAGACTAGTCAATAAGTTGAAGCTTGGCTTCTGGGAATAAGAAAATATTTCCAAGTCCAATATTATTCTATAAATATGAAATATTGAGTAGCCATTTTCAATATGACAGGAAGAGCATCTATTTGGTGGGAACACTTTAGGAAAGTAAAGAACACAAATGAAAGAAAGATCGTTTGGAAACAGTTGCAGAAATATTTCAAGTAGAGGTACCTTTCTGATCGGTACTATGATGATAAAATCAAAGAATTCCATGAGCTAAGATTGGGACAGCAGACGATGGAGGAATATGCCAACAAGTTCTTGGAACTGCTAAGGTATGTCAGGTATATTAAATATGAGAAGATAAAAGTCCAGTGCTTTCTGAGTGGACTTCCTCAGTCCTACAAAGACCGAATTGAGTTCTATGAACCCAGAACCCTAGAAGAGGCAATAAGAAAAGCTAAGTATTGCTATGAGCAAAGAAAGAGAAAACCTGACTACCAAAAGGCATGGAGGAATAATATGAATGAGAAGTCTGATCAGAGAAAGAGAGATTTCAAACCTCCTAACTTCTAGAATCAATAGAAGCATCTATTCCAAGCTGAGAACTAGCTAGCCAGAGTAGTAGGAGAAAATACAAGAAAACCACAGCAGAACAAAGAGCCTCTCCAGTGTTGGAAATGCGAAGGACCCCATATGCACAGGCTCTATCCACTGGAGAATGAGAATACAAGGATAACATACAATATTCAAGAGGCGAAAATAGCAAGTCATGGTTAGTTCAACTAGCCACTGGAACTAAGAGAAAAGTTAATGAAATGGTGGAGAAATGTCCATTGGTGATAAATGGACTGAGCACTTGTGTAGATATGAATGTTCTACCACTTGGTTCCTATGATGTTCTCATTGGAATGGATTGATTAGAAACTCACAGGGTGAAGCTTGACTATTATAAAAATAATTTTGAATGCATGGATGAAGAAGGGAACCTAGTAGTTGTAAAATGAATACCAAAGGTAATTTCCGTAAGATAGATTTCAGTGAAGCAAATGAACAAGTTTTGTAGAAAAGGTTGTCAGTTGTATGCAGCCCATATTAAGGAGGCGGCGGGGAATGAAACTCTCAAGTTGTAAGACTATCACGTGTTGCAAGAATTCAGAGATGTTTTTCCTAATGAGATTCCAGGGATTCCTCCAAAGAGAGGCATTGATTTTACGATTGATCTTGTGCCAGGAGAAACGCCAGTGTCCAAAGTACCTTACAGATTGAGTACACTAGAAATGTTAGAGCTGAAGATGCAGATGCAAGAATTGTTGGAGAAAAATTATAGCAGGCGAGTGTCTCCTTGGGGAGAACCAGTTCTATCCGTAAAGAAGAAAGATGGTACACTCAGATTGTGTATTGATTATAGGAAGCTGAACAAAGTCACAGTGAAGAACAAATATCTCTTTATGAGAATTGATGACCTCTTTGATCAAATGAAAGGAGCAAAGGTATTTTCCAAGATTGACTTGAGGTCTGGTTACCATAAGGTGAGAATCAAGGACGAGGACATTCATAAGTCAACCTTCAGAACAAGGTATGGACATTATGAGTTTGTAGTGGTACCATTTGGTCTCACAAATGCACCAGCAACATTTATGTGACTTATGAATAGTGTCTTCAGCAGGTATTTAGACAAGTTTGTTCTTGTTTTCCTTAATGATATTCTTGTTTATTCTAGGAATGAATAAGAGAATTGTGGAAAACATTAATTGTATGCAAAGCTGAGCAAGTGTGACTTCTATAAAGATAGAATCCAGTACTTGGGTCACATTATTTTAGAAGAGGGTATATCTGTGGACCCTGGCAAGAATGAAGCTATCAAGAATTGGCCCACTCCAAAGAATGTGACAGAGGTAAGATATTTTATGGGGCTTGCAGGATACCACAAGATATTTATTGAAGGATCCTCCAAGGTTTCACATGCTATCACTTCTTTGTAAAGGAAGGGGATAAAGTTTGAATGGACCTCAAAGTGTGAAGAAAGTTTCCAACGCTTAAAGTATCTTCTCACCACTGCACCGATCTTAAAAGTTGCAGACCTAGATAAAGATTTTGTGGTATGTACGGATGCATGTGTTCAAGGACTTGGAGGAGTTCTTATGCTAGACAACCACATGATATGTTATGAATCTAGAAAGCTGAAGGAGCATCAAAGGAATTATGCCACTCATGATCTAGAACTTGTAGCCATAGTACATTCTCTCAATATGTGGAGGCATTACTTGATGGGCAGAAAATCTGAATTAAGGACAGACCATTGTGGCTTGAAATATTTGTTTGATCAGCCTACTCTAAATGCTAGGCAAGCTAGATGGTTGGATTTTTTATGTGAGTTTGATTTTGAAATCAAGCACATAAAAGCTAAAGAGAACAAGGTACCTGATGCGCTCAACAGAAAGGTGCAAGAGATGCACGTGGCATCTATTAGGATTTTCCAATTAGATTTGAGACAAGAGATTATTAATCATAATGTTGAAGATGAAATGTATGCGCATGTAAAGGAAAAATTACAGCAGCAAATCCTTGAAAATAAGTATTAAGTTTATAATTTAGAAGATGATGGACTTCTTACTTATAAGAGCAGGATGTATATTCCAAATGTGGCAGATTTGAGGATGGTTGTTATGGATGAAATCCATCAAAATCCATATTCTGGTCACCCAAGATATCAAAAGACAATTTCTACCACAAGGAAGCAGTACTTTTGGCCAGGCATGAAGAAGGACATGGCTGAATATATTTCAAGGTGCATGAAGTGTCAATAAGTGAAGGTTGAACATCAACACCCAGCAGGTTTGTTGCATCCTTTGTTGGTTCCAGAATGGAAATGGGAAGTGATTTCCATGGATTTTATTACACAATTTCTGATGACTTGGAGACAACATTATTCCATCAAGGTTGTGGTGGACAAGTTGATGAAGGAAACACATTTTATACCAGTAAAGTCCATGCATAAGATTGATGATATTGCTAAGATTTTCATGAAATAAATTTTTAAATTGCATGGATTTCCTAGGGAAATAGTCTCTGACAGAGATGTAAAGTTCCCTTCTAAATTTTGGAAAGGATTGTTTATAAACTTGGGAACAAAATTGAATTTCAGCACTTCCTACCATCCTCAGATCGATGGAAAGACCGAGAGAGTTAACCAAGTGCTGGAAGACATGCTTCACATGTATATGATGGACAAACCATCAAGGTGGGAAGACTATTTACACTTGGTATAATTTGCTTATAACAATGGAAAACAAGCATCCTTGGGGATGAGTCCATATGAAGCTTTGTATGGTAGGAGGTGCAGAATACCATAAATTTGGGATAACCTAGTGAATAGAGTGGTGATCGGTTCAGATATGCTCAAGTAGATGGAGAAGGAAGTTGTTAAAATCAGACATAATCTAAAGGCATCCTAGGACAGACATAAAAGCTATGCAGATAAGAAGAAGATGAACAAAGAGTTCAGTATCGGGGACATGTTTACCTCAGGGTGAAGGAAAAGAAAAGTTCCTTTAAGCTTGACAGTTGTGCCAAGCTGTCTCCTAGATATTATGGGTCGTTTGAAGTGATTGAAAGAATAGGACCAGTTGCATATAGACTTGCATTTCCTGCTAGCACTAGGGCTTATAATGTCTTTCATGTTTCCTTGCTTAAGAAATATGTACATGATCCTAACCATGTAATAAATTGGGATGTGATGCAAATGGAATCAGAGGGAGAGTTCCAAATCAATCCTATGCACATCCTTGCTAGGAAGGTCACAATGTTCTGGAATCGAGCAATAGGATAGGTAAAGGTGCAATGGGAGCACTACGCTCCTGAGGAAGCTACGTGGGAGCTAGAGGATGCCATGCGACTGGAACATCCATTTTTGTTCAATTCTGCGGATTGCTGAGGGAAGTACCAGCAAAGCATTTTTATTCAATGTTGTAAATCACTAAGGACAGTGTTGTTGAAGGGGGAAGGGAATGTAACATCCCAGTTTTGACCCTATTTGCATTTAAATAATATTATGTAAATAATCATGGTGTGGAGTTGAAGGAAAAAGCCCCACCATCGATATAGTGTTTTTGTTTCGGCGATTAAGATTTAGGGCGATGTTGTTTTTATGCTAGCAGAACATTATAAGTTTGGACATCATGTTAATTTGCAATTTTTAATTAAAATCCTACAACTAGCTATGTTAATGCAAGAAAATGAGATGGGGGCATGATTTTTCCTAACGATAAGGGCAGACTAGAAGAGTGGGAAGAAATTCCAAAAGGCAGAGCACCATTTCTAGAAAAAACATTTTTAAATTTTTCTTGGGTAAGAAAACACCAAGAAAATGCCCTCCTTTCCCTCCTGCAGCCACGTTCACCTTCCACCCACGATTTTGGACTGTGTTGAATGTTTTGGGGGAAGGGGGGGGGGGATTTTGGCTTTCAGACAACAAGAAAAAACCACTCTAAGTCTTGATCCTTCAGGAATTTTTCTTGCTCTGGGAATTGTTTTCCTTTTTACGATTTTCCTGTCTATTAGTCATTTCCTGAATGCGAATGCCCAGAATCTGATTTTGTGTTTTTGAATTGAATGACCAGAAAACGATTTCATTTTACTAATTGCAGTAGTTAGTCTGGCTCAGGAAATGCTTAGAAATTTATAATTTTTATGTGTGTTTGTATTCCTTGGATTCCATTACATTTTGTTAATCATAGAACTGAGATCGATGTGTGTACATCCTCGTTTGACATCTGAACTGACTTGGGGAATGGAAATGGAGTCTAGACTTCCTTGATAAACTTAGTGTGTGAAGGAACCTCACAGACCGATATAGAGGGTTTGTTTTCTTCTTTGCATACCCTGAATAGCACTAAAAGGGAAGGCATGTCCCGAGGGATTGTGTAGCAAATAAGGGGATGCTTCCTTCTGTTGGGTGTTCAAATGTTTAGAAGTTAGGCTAGATTCGGTGTACGTGTTGATAGCTCTAGGATTGAGCTTACTAGCTTAGCAGTTAGTCTTTCCACCTCCTTGGCATCCTGATAAACCCAATTGGAAGGATGTCTTGGCTTGGATGGTAGCCTGATAAACCCATCTATTGGATTGGCTGTGACTTGTATAAACTTTGGCTATGTGTAAATCACTGCCTATGTAAGCCTGATAAACCCAACTATGTTGGCTTGGATGATTTTTATTGTATCCTTGGCTATGGGGAAGTCTCCTAGTTTTCCTTATTCCTTTGGGAAATCATGCCCAACTCAGGGGTGGTAGCGTTGTTGAGAGATTTATGAGCACACTGTCCTATGAGTGGGTGGAATGTTGCAATGACATAGCTAGTTCTGGTACAAGCTTCTGATAAAGATAAGTATTTCTTGTGTTTTAATCCCTGCAACTATACTTGTTTATAAATGAATATGAATATGATGAGTGCTTGAATGGAATGTATTTGATGCAGATGTATATTTCATGAATGATGTATATGTGTATGTAATTTTATTTCAATGAATTTTCTAAGTTGTTATGAAGTTAGATCGGCTAGATTGGTGATGGCCTGGATGTTGGAAATTGTTAGAATAATCAAACCCATAGTATTACCCACTTAGACATTAATTCATTTATTTGTGTCTTATTTTCCTAGTCCATGAGTCCCACCATGTGCAAGTTGTTAATTGCCTATCCATAGAGGTCAAACTTGCCATCTTTGACTCATGTAGAGCTTGGGAAAGCCTTAGGAATCAAATTTTCTTTATTCCTGGCCTCCTAGGCGCCCTTCTGCTTTTTCTGCTTTATTGACTGCTTTTTGAGAGTTTTAAGGCACATAGGAAAGCAAGACTAGGTGAGGTGAACTTGTTTTTTGCCCCTTTCATCCTCCACTCTTTCCTCCATGCAAAAGAATGTATGAGCTGCCATTTCACCACTCATTATCTTGCCCATGCACCCTTGCCAATTCATGAGCCTCATGACAGATTTGGGATCAGCTTTTTACACCTATGGGGGATTTGCCTATTTTGGGTAAGCCTGCTTTATGCTAGTTTTGGATGCCTCCTTATGCATTCGACCTATTGATCTATTATATATATTCAGCAACCTATGTTATTATAGGGTTGTCTATTGTAGACTAATTTAATATAATTTTGTGTGACAGCTCCATATTCAGTCTCCATTGTTGACAATTTTGCATGATCAATTGTAATTTGTTGTGAGTGAAATTAATCTATTGCTGGTAAGAATTTCTACATGGTATCAGAGCCATTGTAGGTTGTTACTCTCCTTCAAAAATTATTTTGCAGGTTCGACATCAAGACTGGGAGCCTTCTACTGACAGCCGGGACAGATTTCCTAAAGCTATGGATTCACAGAAAACTATCTTGACTCCCTTCAACTATTTTGAATGGAAAGCAGAGATGGAGATCTTGTTGAGAGAAAAAGGGCTCTACAGGGTGACTATGGCTACATAAGCGGATCCCAATGCAGCTGCAGAGAAGATCAAATGGTATAATCGGAGAGATGAGGCCTATGGCCTCCTATGTCTCAGTATTTCCCGAGACCTCCTTTTCCATCTCGATGGATTAAATTCACCAGATCAAGTATGGGAGAATCTTTCTAATCTTTTTGGAAAGACAGATGAGATGAGGGGACATCAGATCGAGAATGAGCTGATTTCTCTGAGTCCCAGTAGCTTTGAATCCCTGCAGCTATATTTCTCCAAGTTCAAAGCACTAGTTTTGCAGCTGAAGTAGTGTGGTATCGAAAAGAAAGATGATCAGCTCATATTGGCCATCCTCTCGAAGCTAGGACCTGACTTCATTTCGACCTTCTATGCCACAAAACTCACAGCTCGAACCGGTAAGATGCCTAGCCTTGCAGATTTCATGGAATCTCTCACACAAGAACAAGACAAGCTGGTGATGATGGGCACCATCAAACCTTCCAAAGACCAAGCTCTGGTTGCTGGAGATTCGAGGGTGGATTCTAAAAGAAAAAAGAAAGCTAAAAAGCCACCTGAGCAAAGAAGAGACAAGAAGTAGTCTCTGGAGGATCAACAAGGTCCCAAGAAAAATACCCAGAAGAAGAAAAACAAAGGTGAAATGAACAAGTGCTCATACTGTTCGAAGGGCAATCACACTGAAAGCTCTTGTATGAAAAAGCAGATTGATATGCTGACCAATCTCCTGGAGAAGAATGGCATCTCCCTTCCAGAAAGCTCAAAGAAGAGAGAAGGAGGATCAAGTTCCGATGACAGAGAGAGAGTTCATGCTCTAGTTGCTGGCACATCAAGCTCACCCAGTTTTATCATAGATTCTGGAGCTTCAAGAAACATGGTTTCGACTAAGGAGGCCTTCTCCTCACTGGATATGTCGAAAGGACCATCTATTGTACTGGGAGATGACTCTCTCACTGAAAGTAAAGGCAAAGGATGGATAGAACTTGATCATGGTAACTTCAACAATGTGCTGTATGTCCCTGGTCTTGCCTCCAACATTCTATCAGTGTACCAGATGACCCACACTGGGTCTCCTAAGAAATTCATATTCTCACCAGATGAAGTTGAGATCACAGAAATCTCAAGTTGAAGAATCATTGCAAAAGGAGTAGCGAATCATGCTCAAAAGGTATACATGTTTTCACACTTCCTGCCTTACTCAAACCCCTCTGCTCTTCTTATCCATGCTAATGAAGCTAGCAAGCTATGGCATGAAAGATTTGGCCATTTAAATTACAAGTATTTTTCTGATCTTAGTGAGAAATATATGGTCATAGGGTTGCCCAAGATAAAATTTTCCAAAGGAGTCTCCCAAGGCTGTATCCTAGGAAAACACCCAGAGCACAAATTTGAGAAAGCCAGCCATGAGAGAACCTCTGCACCCCTCGAACTGATTCACAGTGATGTTTCTGGCCCATTCTCTCATATGTCCATGAGTCAGGCCAAATATGCATTGAAATTTATTGATGATTTTTCCAGGTATTGTTGGGTTCACTTCATGAAACACAAGTCAGAAGTTTTTGGCCTATTCAAAGTCTTCAAGGCTTTGGTTGAAAACCAGTGTGGAAGAAAACTCAAGATACTCAGGTCTGACAATGATGGTGAGTATGTCAAGACTGATTTTATTAACTATTGTGTAGATGCAGGTATTCAAATGCAACATTCTATCCCCTACACACCACAACATAATGGTGTTGCAGAGAGGAAGAACAGATCACTGAAGGAGATGGCAACATGCATGATGGAGGCCAAAACTTTGCCACCAAAGTACTGGGCCGAAGCTATCAACTGTGCAGCCTATATTCAGAATAGGGTGCCTCACAAATAGTTGGATGGCATGAATCCCTTTGAAGCATGGAGTGGGCACAAGCCAGATGTGACCCATTTCAGGATTTTTGGCTCAAAGGCATGGGCTAGAATCTCGACAGAGAAGAGGAAGGCTTTGCAGCCCCAAAGCCAAGAGTGTCTTTTTGTGGGATACTCTGAAGATTCAAAAGGGTACAATTTGATAAGTTTGAGCACAAACAAATCCTTCATCGAAAGGTGTGTTCAGTTTGAAGAAGAACTCCTTGCAGATGTGGAAATTGGTGAAGCCTCTTCACCACTTGAACCTCAAGAAGTAAGTAAAGTGTTTGTTGAACATGATGATTCTTATTTGTCTGATGGAGATGAGTTTATTGCAGACCCAAACAGCCCCAGAAGGCCTAAATGGGCAGCCAAGAAACTACATGCAGCAGGACAGTTAGCTGGGGATCCCAATGACCCAAGGAGGACTAGATCTCAATTTGAGAGTGGTCTGTGCATGAAGGATCCTGAGTTTGCTGAAAAATGATATTTTATGGTGGAGTCTGATCCTCAAAAATATGAAGAAGCAGCAGGAGATACAATATGGAAATCTTCCATGAATGAGGAGTTCAACTTGCTACAGAAGAGCAACACATGGGAGCTAGTGGATCTTCCTCCGGGGAGAAAACTAGTACAGTGTAAGTGGGTCTATAAGATCAAATTTTCTGCTGATGGTTCACCACTGAAGTACAAGGCTAGATTGGTAGCTAAAGGCTACTCACAGGTTCATGGCATCGATTACAATGAGACTTTTTCCCTAGTGGCAAAGATGGATTCAATCAAGCTAGCTCTAGCCATTGCAGCATCAAGGCAATGGGAGGTACATAATATGGATTTA
>LPNX010079381.1:404112-415308 GCA_001517045.1 Pseudotsuga menziesii | reverse complement strand
ACAACACTTTGTATAGACAGTTGATTGGATGTTTATTGTATTTGACACATACTCGACCCGATATTTGTTATGCAGTCAGTGTTGCTTCTAGATTCATGGATTAGCCCCATGAGATCCATTGGAAAGTAGCCAAGAGGATCCTTAGCTTTGTTCAGGGAACAAGGACACATGGAATTTTCTATAAATCCAATTCTGACCTTGAGTTAATTGGTTTTACTGACAGTGATTGGGCAGGTGATAGCACAGACAGGATGTCCACTTCAGGTTATGTGTTCATGCTTACAGAAGGGCCAATCAGCTGGTCAAGCAAGAAACAAAGTGCCATTGCACTCTCATCTACAGTAGCTGAATACAGAGGAGTTGTCAATGCAGCAACTCAGTGTTTATGGTTGCAGGGTTTACTTGGAGAGTGTGGTTTCAAACCTGAGTAATCAACTACCATCTACTGTGATAGCCAGAGTACTATTCAAATCTGCAAAGATCCAGTTCAGAAGTAGAGAACCAGACACATTGAGATTCACATGCACTACATCAGAGAGCTTGTGCATGATGGCACCATTCACCTACTCTTCTGTTCATCTTCAGAACAAGTAGCTGATATCTTCACCAAAGCATTTTGTGAGAAGACCTTCAGCAATCTCAAATCACTGCTGGGGATTACTGATCATGCTGTCAAAGCATGAGTGGAGACAAGATTCTACAATTTTGTTTTACACTCCATGTTTAAGGGAGGATTTTCCCAAGTTGGTTTTGCCTCTTTCCTTGGTTCATATGGACTTGCAGTCTGTAAAAGGGTGACTAAGCCTTGTTGCTAGGCCCTATATTTTGATTTATTACTCATAAAGTCAGGCTTAAGGGGGGTTGTTAGAATAATCAAACCCATAGTATTACCCACCTAGACATTAATTCATTTATTTTTGTCTTATTTTCCTAGTTCATGAGTCCCACCATGTGCAAGTTGTTAATTGCCTATCCATAGAGGTCAAACTTACCATCTTTGACTCATGTAGTGCCTGGGAAAGCCTTAGGAATCAAATCTACTTTATTCCTGGCCTCCTAGGTGCCCTTCTACTTTTTCTGCTTTATTGACTGCTTTTTCAGTGTTTTAAGGCACATAGGAAAGCAAGACTAGGTGAGGTGAACTTGTTTTTTGCCCCTTTCATCCTCCACTCTTTCCTCCATGCAAAAGCATGTATGAGCTGCCATTTCACCACTCATTAGCTTGCCCATGCCCCCTTTCTAATTCGTGGGGTCCTAGATAGATTTGGGATCAACTTTTTCCCCCTATGGGGGATTTGCCTATTTTGGGTAAGCCTGCTTTATGCTAGTTTTGGATGCCTCCTTATGCATTCAACCTATTGATGTATTCTATATATTCAGCAACCTATGTTATTATAGGGTTGGCTATTTTACACTGAGTTAATATAATTTTGTGTTACAGCTCCATATTCAGTCTCCATTGTTGACAATTTTGCATGATCAATTGTAATTTGTTGTGAGTGAAATTAATCTAATGCTGGTTAGAATTTCTACAAAAATCACTTTTAAACTTAGAAATTTTCATGAACAGATCGAATTTCCGCATATTTTTCCTTCGCAACTTATGGGATTCAGGATGCGAAAATGTCATTTTTCAAAATTTGTATTTTGCAATTTGCAGGATGCGGGATGCAGAAATGTCATTTTGCAAAATATGCTTTCTGCAATTTGCGGGATGTGGGATGCAGAAATGTTGTTTTGCAAAATCTGCTTCTACAATTTCCCTTCCATAATTTGTGGTATGGGGAAATGACTTGTGGTAAATTTTGATTTCCGCAAATTTGATCTCTGCAACTGTCGTTCTGCATGCAGGATGCGAAATGCGACATGCAAGATGCGGGGTGCGAGAGTGAAATTTTGATATGTTTTTGATTCTGCAAGAGAAGCTCTCTGTACCATTGATTTTCTATGGAATGATTCTCCACTGTTCAATCTCTCTGCGATTGGGGAAGATAAAGAGTTATACACCGTCTAGATTAGAATGTTAGCAAAGGGAACCTATTGCTTGTGTGGATATTTATAAAAAAATTGTGAATCATCATACGAATGCAAAATCGGAGATAGGTAACTTAGGTAGAAGAGTTTGATCATGTTCTCTCCTTAGGGGTGGGAGGGAACACGACAGTAGGTGTCAAAAATAGTTAAATGTCCTGAAAGGGTGATAGGGGAAAGAAGAAGAAGCCCAGTGAAGCAAGAGGCACTTATCTGTGGGTAAATCTCTTGCACCACCTTTAGCAACAACAACAATAAAGGCTGATGATTGATACATAGCACCTAACAAAGAGTGAATTCTATAACATTCATCAAAAAAACATCACAAATAAAACATCTGACACAAGGAGCACTTCATGAAACGAATTCCTCATATGGAACTAGAGAGCATTAGCAAGAAATTATAGAAATGAGCATGATGCAAACAGGAAACACAAACTGAATGAATAACACCGTGATGAATCTCAGAATCAAAAAAGAATGTTTCTTATTAACACTTCCAAGAAAGTTTATAGAGATGCAAAAAACAAGAGCAAAATTCTTTCTGAATGAAAGTTCCAACCCTTTTCTCATCAATTGAGGCTATATTTATAGTGCTATGGGCTCTCGATACCAACCTCGAAATAGATTCGAATTCAGTTACAAAATGGGGGAATCAATCCCAAATCATCATTAAAAATCCTAACAGACTTCCTAAGGTGGAAGCTTCACCACGATTTACACCTAAAACAGGAAATAAGGGATCACATACACGCTGGATCAAAAAAGGCATTGCTTCATCTGAGAGGCAGGATCACTTGATTAAAAAGGATGTTTCAAAATGTCTTCTAACGGTTGTATTCCCTCATACATGATCTGCATCATTGAATCTTGTCCATGCCCCAACTTCACTTCACATCTGCACTGATCCTTCTCCTCCTCGCACCTTTGGTTATGTGAAATAAACCACATCTATAGATTTCTCCTATGAGAAATATCAACCATTCTATGCTACGGCCCCTGAACAATTTCATGATCCTCTGCCTTGCTAACCTTTGCGCTTATTTCCATCACGAAATCGACTAGGTCCGTTGATTAGATCCCTATCATATCTCCTTCGTCCAGAGGTGTAGGATTTACCAACATTTTGTAGCGCCCTATATTGCTAATTTTCGTGCATCTCCTCATCACAAAATCACTCCTAGACCATTGATCAGATATTCACCTGATCTCCATCGTCTAGATGTGTGGGTTCTACTGAAATGTCATAGCCCCACTTTGCTTTATCTTCCATGCATATTGCAGTGGTGAAACGCCTCTCTGCCATGGATCTGTCCCGTGCAATATCGTGGTCGTCGAAACAAGTGGGCCCTACCATATTTCACAGCCTCGACATGGGTTATACTCTGTGCAAGTTGTCACCACAAACTTTCGTCTCAGCCATAGATATTCAACCTCCCTAGATCTCCACCATTGGGTTGTGCGAGTCCTACAGGATTTCACAGCCATGACTTGTTTTAACTTTTTGCACCTTATATCCGCGAAATCCCCTTCCACCATAGATCATCAATATTTTAAGTTCTCTTCCCTTGAAACCTAAGAGATGTGACATATTTCACAATCCTTCACAAATTTACAAACCATGCATCTTTTCCTCAACGAAAAATTCCTTAGCTGTTGATTCACTTTGTTGTGTATCAGCGCCACTCATTTTTTCCATGATATAACCAGAAAAACCTCATTCCTGTCCCTCAAGGTCATATGACGGAGAATTTGCAGACCTTCATCTTCTTCCATTTTGTCCTACTCCACTGCCAACTGTTCAACCAAGAATAGAGTTGACCCATCTACAAGAGGCTTTCAATAATTTAGCAATGGTGCTAACCAAGTGCTAACAATGACTCCAACACAGGGATGCTATCCTTCCTGTGAGGTAGCAAAGAATTCCATAAACTAGGTGCCTTATCCATTGGGCTGACCCCAAATTTTCCTAAAATTCTCAAACTCAGTTGTAGTATCTACAACTGCAAAATTTGCTCAAAAAGAAAAAGCAAATGACAACACCTCTTGGAGAGCTTACTTACTTGACCTTAGGATTTAAGTCTATCAAATAGCTATCCACACATGAAATGTTAAAAATAAAATGGTATATATAATGACATAAAACTAATCTTATTTACAAAAATTAGTGTTTGAGGAGCCTCCCACTTATAGGAACTCCAAACACCAATCCACCCTCAATTTCTTCATGTACATAAGCATTATTTCCTCTGAAGGTTGCAATTTTGTATGGACCTTTCAACATGTGATCAAATTTCCCATGTTTCCCCTTCTCCTCATGAGGTGCATCCCTTTGCAACACTACATCCCCTATCTGGAAATCGTCAGGTTTGGTTCTTTTGTCAAAATTCTCTTTCATATTGTCCTAAATTTTTCTCTTTCTATAAAAAATATGCTCACACTGCTGTTGTAGCTCACTTAATTGAGACATCCTTCTTTGGGTTGGGTGGGTTTCAACATCTTTGTTTTGCAACAATCTCATCACTAGCAAGCTCAGGGAGCTAGGAAATATTACCTCTGAGCCATAGACCAACTAGAATGGTGAAGTGCACATAGATTTTTTTCACACTAATAATGTTAGCCCACAAAGCATGCATTAGCTTTGTGTGCCAAGATTTCTTATTTTCCTGTAGAATATCTTTTATGATCCTCATAAGACTCTTGTTTGAATATTCTACCGTCCCATTTCCTTGTGGGTAATAGGATTTGGAATGCTCCACCTATATTTGGTATTTGAAAAAAAAAACAATCATCTTCTTTGACTTAAAAGCTACAACATTATCAATGTTATCTTCTTGGTAACTCTAAACCTTGACATAATATGAACCTCCATAAACTGTGTGATCACTGTTTCGGTATCTTGTCTTGTGGGGATGCAGGACTCCATCCCTTTCGTGAAGTAGTTAGTAGCAGTGAGCATACACATGTGCTTCCCTAAGGAGCATGGATTGATTTCTCCAATAAAATCTAGCCCCCGTTTTTGGAAAGGGTCTTCAACCTAAATAGGATTCAAAGGAAATGGAAACAACTTCCTTATACCTTCAAAAATATGACATTTGTGGCAGGAAGCCACCTTATTATGAGTATCAGAGAATATTTTAGTATAATAGAATCCTTCTCTCATGATATTGTTTACCGTGGTTTTCTAGTAATGATTTCCCCCATATTCACTTGCATGAAACTCTTAAATGAGTCTCTTGGTCTCCTGTTCATCCAGACGATCTAGTAAAAAACCTCTTTGCTCTTTCCAATACAACTTCTCATTTAGGATACAAAACCTCGTCACTTTTCATTTGAGGAATCTGGATCTTGTTTTATCCATGCCTTGGGGATCCTACAGATGTTGTAAGAAAATCATGATATCAATGTACCACGGGGTTGACAGAAAATGATCACCTACGAGGGGACCTGGCGGTCCCTAGGTATCTTTCTCTTCTACTAAAAATTCAGCAATCATGTGCAAGATGAGAGCATTGTAGTTGGATTGAGCCATGAGCTTGGATAATCCTTGGAATTTAATGAGCTTTGTAGTATTGATTTCTAGGTCATACTCAAGTAGGACTGCTATCCACTTCCCCCTTCGTCTCTTAGGGTCCGTTTGAATCAGAATATCCTTTACACCATTGGTTGGAACATGAGAAATGATGTGAGAATGTATGATGTACACTCAAAAATCCTTTAAATCTTGCACCAGAGCATAGGCCTGCTTATCCAGAATATTATACTTCATGGGGGAATCTCTTAGGGTCTTGCTGTAGAAAGAAATGGGTTGTTGATGGCCTTCATGATTCTTCTACAATAGTACCCCTACTACTCTATGTACTAAGGAAAAAGAAAATACAAATAATGCCTTAGAGAAATCAAGGCTTGCAAGTACAGGTGCTTCAGCTATGGCCTTCTTTATGCCTTCAAAGGATTGGTTGGCTTCAGGAGTCCACTTGATTTCTTGGTCCTTTCCTATCATGTTGGTTATATATTTCACTATTTCAGCGAAGGCAGCTATGAATATTCTCTGAAAATTTACCTTACCCATAAATAAATGAATCTCGACCTTATTCCGATGGTGTTCAATTTTTCTAATCACCTCAACCCTCCTGGGATCTATCCTGATGCCTTCCTGAGAGATTATATGGCCCAGCAGCTTCCCTTATTTTATAGCAAAGAATGATTATTTGGATTTAGGGAGATGTCAAACTTCCTCCATGTTCTAAACATCCTCAGCATGTGTGCAACATGCTCTTCATCTGATTTGGAGAAAACACTGATATCGTCCAGATAGATGACTGGAAATTTGTATTTTTCATCAATGAAATCTATGTCTATAGCCCACTAGAAATTTTCTTTTGCATTCATAATCCCAAATGGAATTTTAGCATACATGAAATTTCCCTAGGGTGTGGTGAATGTTGTCTTCTCTTGATCCTTTGGGTGCACCACAATATGGTTATAATTTGAGAAGCCATCCAGAGTGGAGATCCTCTATGAGCCCACTACTCTCTCCAATATATGGTTCATTTTGGGAAGGGGGTAACGATCCTTCAGAGAAACTATGTTCAAGTTATTGAAGTCAATACATATTCTTAACTCCCCATTCTTCTTCCTAACCGGGACTAGATTTCCCACCCATCGTGAGAATCTAAGGGCCACAATGATTTTAGCCTCAAACAATTTCTTGATCTTCTTTTCCACCAAGAGCAATAACTTAGGGTTTATCCTTCTCAGATTATGCTTGAAAGGTATCTCAACTTTATTTATGGGTATAATATGCTGGATAATGCTAGTATCATAGGCCTTGAGATCCCTATAGCTCCAAGAAAAGACATCAAAGTATTCTTTCATTAGGAAGATGTAATTTTGCTTGGCCTTTGATGAGAGGGTTCTTGATATTTTAATGACCCTGGGGTGCTCTTTAGTCACAAAATTTACATCGTCAACAAATTCATATCTTGGGACCAGTTGAGGTTCTTTAGCCACATCATTGGAATCTAACAACTTTTCTAAAGGAACTAGACCCTTTGGGATAGAGTTACCTTTTAGTTGCGGGATCTCCTTGCCCCAAAGATTGTTCACATACTTCTGCAGCTCATTAGCTTCCCGCAACTCTGGATCCCAAGCTTCCTCAATTTCATAGAACTCAGTAGGCTCCATAGAGTATAAAATTGTGACCCATGGCATGTCTTTTGGAGTTCCATCCTGGCTTGACAAGGGTTCCTGGACGAGAGTAGACTTCTCTAGGAGTGCATCATTTTCATCAATGTTCAGACCCTCAAACCACCCTATGAGAGTGAGGAAGTCTTGAATGTATTTTTCATCCTCGAATACTTGCCATATCTTGAGATTATCTAGGACAAAAGGTCTATGCCTCACTTCAATTTCATATTTCCTAATAGGGTGTGTAGAGACTTTGAAAGCCGCTGCAGAAGTGGCCAGGGAATCAGCCACACAATTTTTTACTCTGGGGATCAGATTAAAATTGCATTCTTCAAAGAATTCAAAGAGGTCTTGGGAATCATTTAGGTAGCTTCTGATCCTATGATATCTGGCCTAATACTCACGAGTCATTTGTTAATTATTAGCTCAGAATCCCCATGTAACACTACCCTCTTGACTTGGAGCTCCTTCAATACTAGAATCACTAATATCATAGCTTCATATTCCACTTCATTGTTCATGTATTCAAAATAAATCTTGTATGAATAATTCAAATCTTGCACTCCTAGGGGTCTCATCCACACTCCAGCTCCTACCCCTTCTCTACGTGTTGACCTGTCAAAACTCACCTCCCACACCCCTTCCAGTTCCTCCTGAGTAGGAATGAAAGAAAAATTTTGTGAACTGCAGCTGTCCTCACCTCTTTCCATGAAGAAAATAGCAGATACCATATTCATGTCTAGTGAATATATGGGGTGATTGTGTGGGCTCTTTGTGCTAGTCACCATGTATGCCAATTTGTGTTCTCTCAAAATCCTTCTCTCTATCCAAAAGACATGGATAGTGGGATATGACATGTCCATCTGGAGGGAACCCTTGAGTTTGTCTTCCCAATATGTTGACAATAACATCTCGAACTTCTGAGTCATGTCAACCACCACTACATCCATGATAAGGGTTTTGGTAGGAATCTGGGTGAAATAGATGACCAAGTCTTTGATTAATCCCAAGAACATGAATTTATTATAATTGAAGGAGAAGAGATCTTTGTAGGGTCTGGTCTCTTCCAATCCCAGCTCATCCATGATTCTCTTCGGCATCAGATTGTGAGAGGCTCGTGAATTGAGAATGGCATTATGTAGGATAGTATTATGGATGTTCAAGCTAACATGAAAGGGGGAACTTCTTCATCGAAAGAATTGTCTACATGTGGTCCAAATAGGATGGTGGCCCTATCATCTTGTATATTCAGACTATTAGACATGGTAGATGTTTTCCTTGGGGGTCTCAATATTGTGTAAATATTGGAGTGGTATTCATAGTTTTTCAATAATTCAACGAGAGGGACAAAGATTTTTATTTTAGCAATTTCGGCCTCCAGGATTAAAGAAGTTTGTCCTTGATTAGCACTCGGATTATATTCTCTTCTTTCCATCCCTTTGTGCTCTGGCACATTTTTGGACCGTTCTTGGGAGGATATGTCACCATTAGGCTTGATGGTAGAAGCTTTATTTGCAGCATCTTTATTTCTCACAACAGGGACATCCATGTTCCTCAGGATGATCTGTCTTTGTGCATCCGGGACAACAAGTTGATATCCCCTCCTGAAATCCTTTGTCTCCTTTAGGGGCACCTCTCTCCTATGAATTCAAGAATTGTCATGTTCTTCTTTGGTGAAGAAGGTGGTGGGAGAGTCTGTATCCAGCTGATGGATTTCATCTTCAGCTTGATTTTCACCATCCTGATCCACGAAATTTTCTTGAAATGGAGGCTTGACAGGTGGATTAGGAGGGTTTATCTGATCAGACACGCAGAAGAATTTTTCTCATTAACACTTCCAAGAAATTTTACAGAGATGCAAAAACCAATAGCATAATGATTTCTGAATGAAAGTTCCAACCCTTTCCTCATTAATTGAAGCTATATTTATAGTGTTATGGGCTCCTGATACCAACCTCGAAACAGAGCCGAATTCAGTTACAAAATGGGAGAATCAATCCCAAATCATCATTAAAAATCCTATCAAACCTCCTGAGGTGGCATATTCGCTAGGATTTACACCTAAAATAGGCAATAAGGGGTCACATACATGCTAGATAAAAACATGCACTATAGTGTCTAAGAGGTAGGCTCACCTAACTGAAAAGGATGTTTCAGAACATCTTTTAATGGTTTTATTCCATTAGACACAATCTGCATCATTGAATCTTGTCTATGCCTCAACTTCACTTCGCATCTGCACTGATCCTTTTCCTCCTTGCCCTTTAGCTATGCAAAATAAACCACAACTGTAGATTCATTAGAGGAAATTTCAACTCAAAATGGGCCTCCTAAAAAAAATTAATAAAATAATAATTAAAATAATAAAATAATATTTATTAATTTTGGAGGAAGAAAAGAAAAAACTATTTTTTTGTTTGTATTTTCAACATATATCCCCGTGTTTTTACTCAAATTTCGATTGGGAGAGCTCATTGGATGTAGAATTAAATTCCACATCCAACGAGTACCCACTTGGCATACTTTTGACGGACCCCACTACCCCAGAAACAAGAAATACCTGTAAAACGTGATGATGATGTCATCATCACTTTTTTTCAGGTATTTCTTGTTTCTGGGGTAGTGGAGTCCATCAAAAGTATGCCAAGTGGGTACTCGTTGGATGTGGAATTTAATTTTGCATCCAATGAGCTCTCCCAATCAAAATTTGAGAAAAAACCATGAGGAGACATGTCGAAAATATAAACAAAAAAAGTAGTTTTTTTAATGATACCTGTCCCCAAATTTATATTAAAAAAGTTTTTAATACCTATACGGTATTTAAAATTTAAATCAATTTCATTGGCTAACACATGATGACATGGAATTTGGATTAAAGTTAAAAGGCCCATTTTGAGTTGAAATTTCCTCTAATGTATCCTACGGGAAACCTCAACCGTTATATTCTGCGGCCCATGTGCGATTTCCCAATCCTCTACCTTGCTTACCTTCGCGCGTATTTCCATCATGAAATACACTAGGGCCGTTGATTAGATCCCTTTTAGATCTCTGTTGTCAAGAGGTGTAGGGTTTACCAAAATTTCGTAGCACACTATCCTTCTAATTTTCGTGCATCTCCTCTTCATGAAATCACTCCTAGACCATTGATAAGATCTTTTCTCGATCTCCACTATCCATATGTGTGGGTTCTACCGAAATGTCGCAGCCCCACTTTGGTTTATCTTCCGTGCATATTGCAGCGATGAAATGCCTCTCTGCCATGGATCTAGCCCATGTAAGATCTTAGTTGTCAAAATGAGTGGACCGTACCAGATTTTGCAGCCCGACATGGATTATACTTCATGCTAGTTGTCGCTAGGAAATTTCATCTTAGACATAGATCTTCAACCTCCCTAGATATTCGTCATTGGGTTTTGCAAGTCCTACAAGATTTCGCAACCCATGCTTGTTTTACCTTTTGTGCACCTTGCAGCTGTGAAATCCCCTTCAATAGTAGATCATCAGTCTCTTTAGATCTCGTCCCTTGCAACCTAAGAGATGCAACATATTTTACAATCCTTCACAACTTTACAAACCATGCATCTTTTTCTCGACGAAATATTCCTTAGCCGCTGATTCTCTCTGCTTTGTATCAGCGCCACTCATTTTTTCCACGGGATAACCAACAAAACCTCATTCCCGTCCCTCAAGGTCATATGATGGATAATTTTTAGACCTTTCTCTTCTTCCATTTTGGTCTACTCCCCTGCCAACTATTCAGCCAAGAATAGAGCTGACCCATCTGTAAGAGGTTTTAAATAATTTAGCAATGGTGCTAACCAGGTTCTAACACATATTATGGAAAAAGTGTTATTTAATGGACATTAAATCAATAGATATATTGTACCAAAATTCAATGTACATAAATGGTTATCATTTTGCAATTTTAAAATGTAAAAAAAAAATATTCATTGGCAAAGAAATAATATTCAGTGG